>JAHHZJ010005961.1:0-10387 GCA_021437245.1 Aegilops speltoides | reverse complement strand
GCAAGGACCAACTTGAGGCCACACTAGCCGCCCAGGAGGAGACACAGAGACCCCTGGTAACACATTATTCCAAAAAGATAAGTGGTGTGCAGGCGTATGATAAGTCCGACAATGATATTGCAGATGTTGCGATCGATCTCGACAAGCAACACTCATCAGCGCCACTGAAGGCCGTGAGAGGGTGCTTATAAAGGTGCAGCAGAGAGGAACAACTCCAGATGCCCACACCCAGCTTGGGGAAGGTGCAACTGCTCGAACGTGTTCGGCAAAGCGATGAGTGGCGCTGCCCTGTGCCCTATGGTCATCCGCTCCCTACCTAAGGGCCTTGAGAGCTTATGGAGAAGCTTCGTGGAGCGCGGCAGCGCCTGCTTATGGAAGATATCGGCCTCCGCCAAGGTGCTGTGGAGGCTCGGCCATGGTGAAGACGCTGTACAAGAAGGCGGATCCAAAGCAAGATGGCCGAGGTCGACCTGTGGGGCCCGAAGGGAAGGAGATCCTCGTGAGTTTAGTGTACGCCAAGTAGAGTTGGCTGCCAAGTATTCTAACGGATCAAATTAGATAGCCTGTTAGACGGGATTGAGGAGGAGTACAACAACATCAATTTGACGATGTATTTAAAATGACATGTAAAATGCCTTCTAGCCGATTGTAGATCGCTTGTCTTTGCCGACCTTTTCACTTTCGACCTGGAACCTAGAGTCCGGTGTGTCCGAATACCTTCTCGGTTATGAAAAAACCGGGCATGCATGGAGACCAAGAGGGGTCATTAGTGCTTTATCGCATAAGTTCCCAACTAGTTATGTTATATTACATGGTTAGTAAGAAACATCTTCCAGGAGAATAGTTCCGTTATGGGTTCTTTTTCGGTGGCATGCCCTAAAGTGCATGTCCGACCGCAAAAGAGCAGGAAAACATCCGGGGCAGATAAATAAATAGGTAAAAATCATCTTTCAAATCACCGATCGAATATTCTCTTAAGAACGCTTAGCTTTCTTCACCCACCGAGGTACATATCCGCTAACCCAGCAAAGAATAATCGCAGAGGTGCTCCCTTTACCTCCTAGCCAACAATCGGGAACGAGGGGTAAGCACAGGAGCCAGCAACCCAGCTTGGCCAAAACTTAAGTCATATCGATGCACATAATGGTGAGTAAAAGGTACATGCGAAGTTTGACATGTTTTGGGCATGAAGCCCAGATAAGTAAGCTTCGTTAAAGAAGCCCTGTGTATAATGAGTGCGGTAGCACATCAAGTGTGTGTAACAATGTGCGAATCGGCCCTCCAGGGCTTTATATATATATATAAAAAGGTTGGATAAAAGAGAGACAAAAGGCAACTAAAGTATGAAATGTGGACGGGGGAAGAAGACGAACTCTGAGTCCGCGAGAATCTTCGAGGCGGGCTGCCCACGGGTTCGCTCGAGTCGGTTGTCCGATGCGTTTGCAGACGGTATGCTCCGCCGGTCGACTTGGTCGATGATGAAGGGACCTTCCCATTTGGGCTTGAGTTTGTCCTTTTCTTGTCCGGCAAAGCGAGAACCAGTTCGCCAATATTGTAAGTTTTAGCCCGCATTTCTCGCTTTGGTATCTTCGAGTCGCCGCTGATAGAATGCGGAACGAGCCTTGCCACGTCAAGGCCCTCCTCTAATGCGCCCAAGCTGTCCCGCCGATCCAACTCGCCTCTCTTCTCATACATGCGCACTCGAGGTGAGTCATGAATTATATCGCAGGGCAAAACTGCTCTCGCTACCGATACCATAAAGAATGGTGAATCCTGAGTACGGTTTGGCGGGTCCATGCCCCCGTGAGTACGGAGTCGAGCTCCTCTACCAAGGCGTGTTAGATTCCGTGAGGGATCTGCACTAGTCCGGGCTTGATGCCGCCATTATTAGACCATTTGCTCGCTCAACTTGTCCGCTGGTTTGAGGATGATAGACCGAAGCGTAGTCGAGATTAATGCCCATATTTTTGCACCAGAGTTTAACCTCGTCGGCCGTGAAGTTCGTGCCGTTATCGGTGATGATGTTGTGGGGGACGCCATAACGGTGTACTACCCTGGATATGAAGTCTATCACTGGTTCGGATTCAGCCATTTTAACTGGCTTGGCCTCTATCCATTTGGTGAATTTGTCCACCATGACCAATAGGTACTTTTGCTTGTGGGTTCCCCCTTTAAGGGGTCCAACCATGTCAAGCCCCTGCATCGCGAACGGCCAGTGATGGGTATAGTTTTGAGCGTGGTCGGTGGCATGTGGCTCGATAAGCAAAGAGCGACAACCGACGATCGTTGGACTAAGTCCCGAGATCTCGCCCGGCCGCCGGCCAATAGAATCTCAGACGGAAGGCCTTGCCTACGATCAAGGCCCGGCTGCAGCATGGTGTCCGCTTAGTCCGGCGTGAATTTCAACCGAAGGTTTCGCTTCTTCTTCGGAGATGCACCTTTGAAGGACTTCGTTGTGCTTTTCTTATAAAGTTCTCCTCGTGGACCTTGTAGGCTTTAGATCGCCGAACTATGCAGCTGGGCCTCATTTTGGTTCGGAAGTTCCCGCCTAATTAAGTAGGCTAGAATGGTTCTGTCCACGGGCAATTATCGCCATTATTTTGTGGGTGAAGGTGTTATTTCGCCGGCCGGACCACCGATTATGTCGATTGTTCTGTTGGGTGGTGCGGTTGCTTCCGGTTGTTATTTCCGGACTCTTCCCATAGTAACGGATGGCTTAAAGAGCCGCTCCATGAAGATGTTTGAGGACAGCGTCGCTTCGAAGCCGATGCGTGCGACATGTCGGCCTGCTTGGTTATTATCCCGCCACGTGGTGGAATTCGAGTCCTTCAACCAAGATGACATTTTTAGGACAGCGCTATGATAGGCTGCCATTTTCGATCCTTGGCGCCAAAGTCTCCATTTACTTGGGATATTGCAAGGTTTGAACTCGGCACCTCTAAGCGCTGAATGCCCATGGAGATTGCCATCCGGAGACCATGTAGGAGGGCCTCAGATTCGCTGCATTGTTGGAGTCCTTGTACATTATCTCAAGCACGATTGACTGTGTTCTCGTTGGGGACGCCAATACGACGCCAACCCCAAGCCGCCAACATTTTGGAGCCGCCGGCGTATAATCCAATTGGAGTATGAGACGACTTTTAGGGAGTTCGGCTTCACCATTCGCCATTTAAGTCAGCCAAGACTTGCGAATTTTATAGCTCACCGAGGTTTATAAGTTATGTCGAATGGTAAGAGCTCAATGGCCCATTTTGCAATCCCGCCCGCCGCTGCTGCATGTTGTTTATAATGTCGTTGAGGGGTACTCGGAGGCTATCAATATCGAACATTCTTGAAAGTAGTGTCGCAGCTTCCGGATGCCATAAACAATGCGACGCTATCTTTTGATAATGCGGGTACCGGACTTGCATGGAGTTAAGACAAAGGATACGTAGTACATCGCTTTTGAAGAGGGAATTTGTGTCCTTCTGCTTTTTCGCTCGACGACAAGGACCGGCTACCGACAACTTGATGTGTTGCCGCGATATATAATAACATGGGTTCGCCAGTTAGGCGCGCCAGACCGGATTTGTTGCCAAGATGGCCTTTATTTCTTCGAGTCCGCCGGCGTGCATCCGGCCCACTGGTGTTCAAGGTACCGAGGAGGCGATAGAGGGCAAAGCCTTACCTAAACGGGAGATAAAGCGCTTAGAGCTGCCACGATCTAGTCGATTTTTGTATTTGTTTGAGGTCTTTGGAATATCCAGCCAGACAGAGCTCGGATCTTGGCTGGGTTTGCTTCAATCCTCTACGGATACAATGAAGCCTCAGAGCTTTCCGGCCGGTATCCAAAACGCATTTTCCGGGTTCAGCTTTTATGTCATATGCTCTCGAGGTTATCGAATGTGAGCCTCAAGTCGTCTACTAGAGTTTCGACGTGTTTGGTCTTGACGACTACATCGCCTACATATGCCTCTACTGTTTTGCCGATCGGTAGCCGACATGTCCGAATCATGCGCCGATAGGTTGCGCCAGGCGCTTTTGAGTCCAAGGGCATCGTGTTAAAGCAAAGATGGTCCATATGGAGTAATGAATGCCGTTATGCTTGGTCCGCCTCCCCGCCATCTTGATTTGATGGTAGCCGAGTATATCCGAGGAAGCACAATGAATTGTGCTCGCAATAGCATCGATTATTTGATCGGCGGGAAGGGGAAAGGATCCTTGGACAAGCCTTGTTGAGGTCTTTAAAATCGACTACATAGGCGCCAAGATTTGTCCTTCTTGGTACCATTACCAGGTTTGCTAGCCAGTCCGGATGTTTGATGTCTCTCGATGAATCTGGCTTCCAATAGTTTGGCTAGCCTCTCCCATTGCCTGTCTTTTGGGTTCGGAAATCGCCAAGAGCCTGCTTCGACCGGGCTTGAATCTTTCTTAGGATGTTTAGGCTGTGTTCTCGCCAATCTCGCTGGGATTCCTGGCATATCTCAAGGGTGCCAGCGAAGATGTCCCACCTCCCGGCGAATTTCGCAGAGCGCGCCTACATCGTGGTTTAACTGTGCCCCAATGGATGCCGTCTTCGTTGGGTCCGTTGGATCGACTTGGAATTTGACTATTTCGTCTGCTGCTTTAAAAGAGGTGCACTTGGACCTCTTATCGAGTATCACATCGCCCCTGTTCACCGCGGAGCGTAGCGCCATGAGCTCCTCTGCCGCTAAGGCTTCGGATAGTGCCTCTAGGGCTAGTGCGACTGTCTTGTTTTCGCACGGAGTGCTGTGTCCGGATCGCTGACAAGAGTGATTATTCCGCTGGGCCCGGGCATCTTAAGCTTCATGTACCCGTAATGGGGTATGGCTTGAAAATTTGTGAATGCCTTCGCCCCAATATAGCGTGATATCAGTCGCTGAACGGGCCACTTGGAACGTGACTTCCTCGACTAGAATTGTCCGGCGAAATAACACCACACCAAGTGTGATTTTTCCCTGCGCTGCGTGCTTCCCGCTAGGGATTATTCCTCTAAAGGTTGTGTTGCTTCGCCAATGCGCACCAGCCTATTTCCATTTTTTGAAGAGTTTCCTCGAGATGAGGTTTAATTCGCTGCCGCCATCCATGAGTACCTTGGTAAGACGAAGTCCGCCCACTATTGGACCGAGGACCAATGCGGCCGGTGCTCGGCTGTTCGTAATTTAGGTTTGTCGCTGGCGTTGAAGGTGATGGCCGTGTTGCTCCATGGATTTGTTGTTGCTACTTGGTAGACTTCGGCGAGGCTGCGGATTCTTCGTTTCCGCATACTATTTGATGCGAAAGTCTCGAAGACTATTGACACCGTACTGGTACTGTTGGAGTGGTTCTCCGAGGCTAGAAGCTCTTCACCACTTTTGGTCACCTGCCGCAGTATCCAACATGCTCGAAGGCTATGTGCTGGAGTGGCGCCTTCTGTACTATGAATTTTACAGGGTCCGCTGAGCCATCCCTCCAGTACGGTTCCGTGCCCTTTATGGGGTTTTTGCTTTTTGGTTTTTGTACCTGGTGACTGAGTGTGATGCACCCTTTTGTTTCGGACTAGGGTTGTATTTGGGGCCGGATTGTCCCAAAACTTAGTTTCGGTTTTCCGGAAACTCTCCATCGCACAATACTTTCAGATTATGGACGCCAGGTCGGGTTAAGCGTAATTTCACGACGACTGACGGCGTTCATGATTCCCTCGTCCGTGCAATTATTGCAGAAATTGAAATTCCGTTTTCCTCACGGCAGTCTTTTATCCTGTCCATAACCAGGAGGAATCTGGCCCAGTAATGATGTACTGTTTCAGCGGGCTCTTGACGGATTTGAGGTAGATCGCATATGTCTGGGTGGGTGGGTGGAATTGAGTCCGGAACCCTACCCATCTCGAGGCTCAAGGGCCGGAAAGTTTCTGAATTCGGAAGCTTGGATTGCTGGACGTTGTCCAACGAGTCTGGTCCGACGCCTGACTTAAAGTTCAGCGCTTGATCGACGTCCGTCCCTCCACGGGAATCCGGCATGGAGGGTTGGGGAATCCGAACATAACTAGTTTTTAGTACAAAAGAAGAGTCACCGCTTTGTTCCTCTACCACCGCAATGTGGTGGGTAACCTGGGGAGAGTTAATCTCTCACAGATCGGTTTTAAGCCCAATCTTATTGTAGTCTGTGGCGACTCCCGTGGTGGCAATGCGATCCAAGAGCTCGCTACTTAAGGGGCTCCATTGATCCAGCTGCTCGCTATTCGAGCTGACATGGAGGATGCTTTGATGACCCGAGAGGTCATCGTCGACGCATGGCCGAACAGCGGTCATGAGAAAACCACCTAGCCGGATAGTTTGGTCGGGCGCCAAAGCTCCTTCGGTGATGGTTCCGCTTTTAAAGACGGAAGAGGCATCCTCCCGATCGCGACGCATGCAGAGGAACTCTCAATGAAAGCACCAATGTCGGTGTCAAACCGCGGATCTCGGTAGGGGGTCCCAACTGCAGCTGCCTAGGCGGATGGTAACAGGAGACAAGGGACACGACAGTTTTACCTGTGTTCGCCCCTCGATGGAGGTAAAACCTACTCCCGCTTGATTGATATTGATGATATGGGTAGTACAAGAGTGGATCTACCACGAGATCAGGAGGCTAAACCCTAGAAGCTAGCCTATGGTATGATTGTTGTAATGGTTGTTCGTCCCACGGACTAAAACCCTCCGGGTTTATATAGACACCGGAGAGGGCTAGGGTTACACAGAGTCGGTTACAATGTTAGAGATCTACATATCCAGACGCCAAGCTTGCCTTCCACGCCAAGGAAAGTCCCATCCAACACGGGACGAAGTCTTCAATCTTGTATCTTCATAGTCTTGGAGTCCGGCCGATGATGATAGTCCGCTATCCGACACCCCTAGTCTGTGACGCCTAGGCTCGCTTTTCTTCAATCCTCAATCGACTACCTCCCCGAAGTTCCAACACCCAGAGCCCTAGATTCGAGCGCTCGACCTTCAACAATGTCCGCCCGACCCAGGCCGGTGGATGCCTCCTCCGCACGGAAGTGGACGGTTAAAGCTGCGAAGCCAGGTTCCCGACCCACGAGATTTCGTGATAGTTTGCCCGCCAAAGGGCAAGTCATTCCTACTCCCGAGCCCGGCGAGAGCGCCATGGTTTGTGTCTCACCTCCGCCGGGTTTAGGCTTCCCAATGGATCCTTTTGTGAGAGGACTCATGTTTTACTACGGGTTGAAATTCCATGACCTGGCTCCGAGTCCATGCTCCACATCTCATCATTCATTGTCGTCATGGAGCCTTCCTCCGCACTACTCCTCACTTTGGTTTGTGGCTCAAAACCTTCAACGGAGCCAAGATGATCGAGGGCGCAAGGAATGCGGCGGGCGGTTAGAAGGTGGAGGGCCGATGTTCCATGGTTCGAGGTGTCACGACCGGTTTTCCGGGAAATCAATTTCCGAAAGATCTGCCGTGCTCATCAGCCCCGTGATTACTGTTAGTGATGAGGCTCCAACTTGATACGTAAGTTCCAAGCAAAATACAAAATATGTGGTACAAGACCATTCTCGCCTGTGAGTACAACAAATGGTTTCTAGAGGTTGATGGCGGAAGGTTTATGGATCATCGCGTCTATGGGACTCCATTTCCACAGAACAATCACCAGTGTTAACTCCTATCTTCACGAGGCTGCTATCTCCGCTGCTTAGGTTCCGGTTGTCATCACGCCGCCCTCTCCGGCAAGAAAATCTGCCAAGACAATAGCTGTGGACAAGCCGTGAGTACTTTGAATGTACTCGCAAACATTATGAACACAGTATAACATAACAATGGTGTGCTGAAAATGGTTGATGCTCATGGCGCTACCACAAAGATAAATATAACTCGATGCGCAAGCAAGTTATTTATAAAAATGCAATAACATGGTAGTGTTAAAATTTATGGAATAAATAACCAGCAATGCTACGCCATGGCGCCCGAGCGACACCGATAAAGGGCTTTAAACGAATGTTATAGTCGAAGGCCCGAGCGACACCACATAAAGGGCTTTAAAAGAAATGTCACGCAAGGCCCGAGCGACACCGCATAAAGGGCTTTAAAAGAAATGCACATCGGCGTTCGAGCGACACAGCCTAAAGGGCTTTAAAAGAAATGCCAACTGAGGCCGGGCGACACCGCATAAAGGGCTTTAAAAGAAATGCTACAATAGGCCCGAGCGACACCGCATAAAGGGCTTTAAAAGAAATGCTATACAGGCGCCTGAGCGACACCGCATAAAGGGCTTTAAAAGAAATGTTCTCCAAGGCCCCGAGCGACACCGCATAAAGGGCTTTAAAATAAATGCCACAACAAGGCCTTAGCGACACCAAGATAAAGGGCTTTTAAAATAACAATCATAGCGAATATCCCGAGGTAGAACCATCCCGTAGATACTCACTAATAACAATAATATCACGGGTTAGTCAACAATAATAATAATCATAATCATCATTAGTCACAAGTCACACCATGTTGTTCTAGTTCGTTAACCGCTTCCACCCAAGACCGCACACTAAGACCGACACTTGACCCATCCTGCACTTTAGTCCTTAACCATGGACACGGCTATTCAATAGGTTCTAATCTCGCAGAGGGTGTACTTTTACCCACGAGTAACGGATTTTTTAGTCCATCGACTAATTCCGCTCACGGTCTTTTGTTGAAAACACACCTAACTTGCACACACCAGCCTTAACTCACACGTCCTGAATCACCCACACACCGTAACAAACTCTAAGTGGGAGGCTACAACCCTCGTAGCATGGGATCAAATTTATATCGCTGCCTAAGGGGTGGCCTCCTCTCGTCCCAACCGAAACACCCATGCCCCGACCAGGTGGCCGCCTACCAGCTACAACCCGATCTTCCACCATGGCCTCTCGCACGGTGTGTGCTAGGAAGGGGTTGACAACTTATCGAACCGGGCGAGAAGGGTCTCTTCCGCCTTGCTAGCGTAGGCGGAGAAGGAGGAGGCTGTGGCTGCTCGGGCGCTGACGCACGCGGGAGAAGGAGGCGGAGGCCGCCATGCGCCGAGAAGGAGGCCGAGTGCCTCGATCGCCACTCACGGAGGAGGAGGCGGTGGAGGAGGCGGAGTGCCCTGACTCGCCAAGGAGGAGGAGGAGGCCTCAGCTCGGAAGGTTGATGAACTCCTTCCGCCATAGGCATGGAGTCTTCAGAGGTAACCCAACTGCCGTGTCAAACCGCGGATCTCGAGTGGGGGTCCCGAATCGGCGCCTAGGTGGATGGTAATACGAGACAAGGGATAGGATGTTTTTACCAGTGTTCGCCCTCTCGATGGAGGTAAAACCCTACTCCTCGCTTGATTGATATTGATGATATGGGTAGTACAAGAGTGGATCTACCACGAGATCAAGGAGGCTAAACCCTAGAAGCTAGCCTATGGTATGATTGTTGTTCGCCCTATAGACCGAAACCCTCCGTTTATATAGACACCGGAGAGGGCTAGGTTACACAGAGTCGGTTACAATGGTAGGAGATCTACATATCCAGATGCCAAGCTTGCCTTCCACGCCAAGGAAAGTCCTCCGACACGGGACTAAGTCTTCAATCTTGTATCTTCATAGTCTTGGAGTCCTGCCAATGATGATAGTTCGCTATCCGACACCCCCTAGTCCAGACTCCTCAAGAGCTCCCTGAACCAGGCTTCAATGACGCATTTAGTCCGCGCATATATTGTCTTCGCATTGCAAGGCGGGTTCTCCTCCAATAATTCATAGAAGATCGTGAACACCAGATAGTGTCCTCGCTCGCAAAATAAATTCCACATACCACCATAGAGAGAATAATATTTACACAAGTTAATCACGACGATTTCGTGGCGTGACGTCACACCACGGTCAAGCCTTTATTCGCTTTTATTATACCACTAGGCGCTTAGCTTAAGCGGTTTCTTGGCACGCCTTGTCAAGCAGAGATCGGTTCCCTTATTCCGGATTCCAATCAATACGACGTAGAACCCAACCGCGCCATTGATTGTGGCGCTTTGGGAGATAAGCGAAGTTTTACTCAGGTGGGCACGCATAGTTTCGCCCACCCATATATAAGGGGATAAGGATCCACCTTTTACCCACGCCTTTCTTCCTCCTTTGCTTATCCATCTCACAAGACTCGAAGCCCAAATACCAGGTCCGCACATCTCACCTCAACCTTCTCCAACCATGTCCGGAGCGTGAGGCAAGTCGATGGCCTCCTCCGCTATGGAGGGGCACATCAAGAAGCTACGCAGCCGCGATATTTGTCCAATGCATCCGCACCGCTCCCCGACGAGGGACAACTCATCCCCACCCCGGCCCCATGAGAGGGTGGTATTCTTCCCCATTTCCTCCGTGGATGGCTTCCACTCCACCCCTGTCCGGGCTCAT
>JAHHZJ010005959.1:0-12726 GCA_021437245.1 Aegilops speltoides | reverse complement strand
ATCTAAAGATCAAACTTGTGTGTCCTGGTGCCCCCTGCCCCTCAGATATAAAGGAGGGAGGGGGAGGCCGGCCGCCTAGAGAGGCGCTGCCGAGGAGTCCTACTCCTACCGAGTAGGACTCCCTTCCTAGTTGGATTAGGTTGGGGGAGGGGAAGAGGAGGGCGCCGCCTCCTTGTCCTATTCGGACTGGGGAGAGGGCGCCCACCTCCTGGCCGGCCCCTCTTCTTCTCCCTCGAGGCCCACCGAGGCCCATTTACCTCCCGGGGTTCCGTAACCTCCCAGATTCGCAGAATTCCTGCTTCCGAACCATTCCAACTCCAAACATAGGCTTCCAATATATCAATCTTTATGTCTCGACCATTTCGAGACTCCTCGTCATGTCCGTGATCACATCCGGGACTCAACTTCTTCGGTACATCAAAATACATAAACTCATAATAACCGCCATCGAAACCTTAAGCGCATGGACCTCTACGGTTCGAGAACAATGTAGACATGACCTAGAACTATTCACGGTCAATAACCAACAGCGGACCTGGATGCCCATATTGGTTCCTACATATTCTACGAAGATCTTTATCGGTCAGACCGCATAACAACATACGTTGTTCCCTTTGTCATCGGTATGTTACTTGCCCGAGATTCGATCGCCGGATCCAATACCTAGTTCAATCTCGCTATCGCAAGTCTCTTTACTCGCTCCGAATACATCATCTCACAACTAACTCATTAGTTGTAGTGCTTGCAAGGCTTCAAAGGATGTGCATTACCGAGAGGGCCCAGAGATACCTCTCCGACAATCGGAGTGACAAAACCTAATCTCAAATACGCCAACCCAACATCTCGCCTTTGGAGACACCGTAGTACTTCTTTATAATCACCCAGCACGCCAGGACGCTTGGTAGCACCCAAAGTGTTCCTCCGTAAACGGAGTTGCATAATCTCATAGTTACAGAACATGTATATGTCATGGATAAAAGCAGAGCAACATACTAAACGATCGTGTGCTAAGCTAAGGGAATGGGTCATGTCAATCGATCATTCTACTAATGATGTGACCTTGTTAATCAAATAACAACTCTTTGTTCATGGTCGGAAACATAACCATCTTTGATTAACAAGCTAGTCTAGTAGAGGCATACTAGTGACATATTGTTTTGTCTATGCATTCACACATGTATCATGTTTCCGTTAATACAATTCTAGCATGAATGATAAACATTTATCATGAAATAAGGAAATAAATAATAACTTTATTATTGCCTCTAGGGCATATTTCCTTCAGCCTCCCACTTGCACTAGAGTCAATAATCTAGATTACATAGTAATGATTCTAACACCCATGGAGTCTTGGTGCTGATCATGTTTTGCTCGTGGAAGAGGCTTAGTCAACGGTCTCGCAACATTCAGATCCGTATGTATCTTGCAAATCTTATGTCTCCCACCGACTAAGTCCCGATGGAATTGAAGCGCCTCTGATGTGCTTGGTCCTCTTGTGAAATCTGGATTCCTTTGCTAAAGCAATTGCTCCAAGATTGTCACAAAGATTTTCATTGACCCGATGCACTAGGTATGACACCTAGATCGGATATGAACTCCTTCATCCGCATCTTTCATTAGCTGCTCAAGTTGCTATGTACTCCGCTTCACATGTAGATCCCGCCACGACGCTTTGTTTAGAACTCGCACCAACCGACAGCTCCTCCGCTTAGTGTAAATACGATCCGGTCTCGCGATTTAGAATCGTCCGATCGTTGTCAAAGCTTGCATCAACGTAACTGCCATTTATGAGCTCTTTGTCACCTCCATATACGAGAAACATATCCTTAGTCCTTTCGTATTTCAGATGTTCTTGACCGCTGTCCAAAGGATCCACTCTCGATTACTTTGGTACCTCCTCGCTAGGCTTATAGCAAGGCACACATCAGGTCTGGTACACAAGATTGCATACATGATAGAGCCTATGGCTGAAGCATAGGAACATCTTTCATTTTCTCTATCTTCTCGCAGTGGTCGGGCATTGAGTCTTACTCAACTTCACACCTTGTAACACAGCAAGAACCCTTTCTTTGCTTGATCCATTTTGAACTTCTTCAAAATTTTGTCAAGGTATGTGCTTTGTGAAAGTCCAATTAAGCCGCCTTGATCTATCTCTATAGATCTTAATGCCCAATATGTAAGCAGCTTCACCGAGGTCTTTCATTGAAAAACTCTTATTCAAGTATCCCTTTATGCTATCCAGAATTCTATATCATTTCCGATCAGCAATATGTCATCTACATATAATATCGTAAATGCTACAGAGCTCCCACTCACTTTCTTGTAAATACAAAGCTTCTCCAAAAGTCTCAGACAAACCCAAATGCTTTGATCACACTATCAAAACGCTTATTCCAACTCCGAGATGCTTGCACCAGTCCATAGATGGATCGCTGAGCTTGCACACTTTGTTAGCTCCCTTTGGATCGATAAAACCTTCTCGTTGCATCATATACAACTCTTCTTCCGTAAATCCATTCAGAATGCAGTCTTTACATCCATTTGCCAAATTTCATAATCATAAAATGCGCAATTGCTAACATGATTCGGACGGACTTAAGCATCGCCACGGTGAGAAGGTCTCATCGTAGTCAATCCCTTGAACTTGTCGAAACCTTTATGCATAAGTCGAGCTTTATAGACAAGAATATTACCGCTGCCCGCCTTCTTCTTGAAGATCCACTTGTTTTCTATTGCTTGCCTACCTCGGCAAGTCAACCAAAGTCCATACTTTGTTTTCATACATGGATCCCATCTCGATTTCATGGCCTCAAGCCATTTTATGGAATCTGGCTCACCATCGCTTCTTCATAGTTCGAGGTTCATCATGATCTAGTAGCATGATTTCCGTAACAGGATTACCGCATTCACTCAAAGCGGATCTTACTCGTTGATCTACGAGGTTCTCAGAGAACTTGATCTCAAGTTTCATGATCAACATCATCAACTTCCTCACTACTTGGTGTAGGTGTCTCGTAAACCGTTTCGCGATTTAACTACTTTCAAGTAAGGGAGAAGGTACTATTACCTCATCAAGTTCCACTTTCCTCCCACTCACTTCTTTCGAGAGAAAATCCTTTCTAGAAAGGATCCATTCTTAGCAACGAATGTCTTGCCTTCGGATCTGTGATAGAAGGTGTACCCAACTGCCTCCTTTGGGTATCCTATGAAGACACATTCGATTTGGGTTCGAGCTATCAGTTGAAGCTTTTTCACATAAGCATCGCATCCCCAAACTTTAAGAAACGACAACTTTGGTTTCTTGCTAAACCATAGTTCATAAGGTGTCGCCTCAACGGATTTCGACGGTGTTCTATTCAGGTGAATGCGGCCGCCTCTAGAGCATAACCCCAAAACGATAGCGGTAAATCAGAAGAGACATCATAGATCGCACCATATCTAGTAAAGTACGACACGACGCTCGACACACCATTACGCTGTGGTGTTCCGGTATGGAGTTGCTAAACTATTCCGCATTGTTTCAAATGTAGACCAAACTCAGAACTCAAATATTCACCTCCACGATCGATCGAGAAACTTAATTTTCTTGTTACGATGATTTTCAACTTCACTCAAATTCTTTGAACTTTTCAAACGTTTCAGACTTATGTTTCATTAAGTAGATATACCCATATCCGCTTAAGTCATCCGTGAAGGTGAGAAAATAACGATATCCGCCACGAGCCTCAACATTCATCGACCACATACATCTCAGATGTATGATTTCCAACAAATCTGTTGCTTCTCCATAGTACCGAGAACGGTGTTCTAGTCATCTTGCCCATGAGGCACGGTTCGCAAGTGCCAAGTGATTCATAATCAAGTGACTCCAAAAGTCCATCAAGATGGAGTTTCTTCATGCGCTTTATACCGATATGACCTAAACGGCAAGGCCACAAATAAGTTGCACTATCATTATCAACTCGCATCTTTTGGTTTCAACATTATGAATATGTGTATCACTACTATCGAGATTCATCAAAATAGACCATTCTCAAGGGTGCATGACCATAAAAGATATTACTCATATAAATAGAACAACCATTATTCTCTCGATTTAATGAATAACCGCCTCGATCAAACAAGATCCAGATATAATGTTCATGCTCAACGCAGCACCAAATAACAATTATTTAGGTCTAAAACTAATCCCGAAGGTAGATGTAGAGGTAGCGTCGATCGCGATCACATCGACTTTGGAACCATTTCCCACGCCAAGATCGCCACCTCGCCCTTTGCCGTTGTTCGCTAATCCGTAGTCCCTGCTTCGAGTTGCAAATATTAGCAATGTAACCAAGATCAAATACCTGTGTGCTATCATGAGCTCTAGTAAGGTACACATCAATAACATGTATATCACATATACCTTTGTTCACCTTGCCATCCTTCTTATCCGCCAAATACTTGGGGCAGTTCCGCTCCAAAGGACTACCGCTTGCTATAGAGAAGCACTCTGCTTCAGTTTAGGTCCGACTTGGTTTTTCTCCGAGCAGCAACTTGCTTGCTGTTCTTCTTGAAGTTCCCTTCTTCTTCCCTTTGCCTTTCTTCTTGAAACTAGTGGTCTTATTGACCATCAACACTTGATGCTCCTTCTGATTTCTACCTCCGCAGCCTTTAGCATTGCGTAAGAGCTCTGCATAGTCTTTACTAACCCTTGCATATTATAGTTCATCACGGCCTTTGTAGCTTGGTGGCGTGATTGAAGAATTCTCGTCAATGACACAATCATCCGGAAGATTAACTCCCAATTGTGTCAAGTGATTGTAGTACCCACATTCCGAGTATATGCTCACTAATGTAACTATTCTCCTCCATCTTGCAGCTATAGAACTTATTGGAGACTTCATATCTCTCAATCCGGCATTCTGTTGAATATCAACTTCAACTCCTCGAACATCTCATATGCTCCATGACGCTCAAAACGCCGTTGAAGTCCCGGTTCTAAGCCGTAGCATGGCACATCGAACTATAGAGTAGTCATCAGCTTTGCTCGCCAGACGCTCTAACGCCGCCAGCCAGATCAAGATCAGTTCGCACCTAGCGTGCATCCAGACGAACTCTTCTCAGGCAGCAATGAGGATGATCTCGTTACGGACCCAAATCCGTAATTGCTACCATCATCTTTCAACTTTGCTTTCAAGGAACGCATTAAAATTCAACGAACAACAAAGACGAGCCATCTATCTACAATCAAACATAAACAAGCAAGATACTATCAGTACTAAGTTCATGATAAATTTAAGTTCAATTAATCATATTACTTAAGAACTCCCACTTAGAAAGACATCTCTAGTCATCCAAGTGATCACGTGATCCAAATCAACTAAACCATAACCGATCATCACGTGAAATGGAGTAGTTTTCAATGGTGAACATCTTATGTTGATCATATCTACTATATGATTCACGCCGACCTTTCGGTCTCCGTGTTCCGAGGCCATATCTGCATATGCTAGGCTCGCCAAGTATAACCCGAGTATTCTTCGTGCAAAACTGGCTTGCACCCGCTGTAGATGGACGAGAGCTTATCACACCCGATCATCACGTGGTGTCCGGGCACGATTTAACTTTGGCAACGGTGCATACCGGGAGAACACTTCTTGATAATTTAGTGAGAGATCATCTTATAATGCTACCGCAATCAAAGCAAGATAAGATGCATAAAAGGATAAACATCACATGCAAATCAATATAAGTGATATGATATGGTCATCATCATCTTGTGCTTCATGATCTCCATCTCCGCAGCACCACCATGATCACCATCGCCACCGCGCGACACCTTGATCTCCATCGTAGCATCGTTGTCGCCTCGCCAAACTTATGCTTCTACGACTATCGCTACCGCTTAGTGATAAAGTAAAGCATTACAGTATGCATTGCATTGCATACAATAAAGCGACAACCATATGGCTCCAGCCATTGCCGATAACTTCGTTACAAAACATGATCATCTCATACAATAAAATATAGCATCACGCCTTGACCATATCACATCACAACATGCCCTGCAAAACAAGTTAGACGCCCTCTACTTTGTTGTTGCAAATTTTACGTGGCTGCTACGGGCTTAAGCAAGAACCAGTCTCACCTACGATCAAAACCACAACGATATTTCACAATAGACTCCGCTTTAACCTTCTCAAGGACCGGGCGAGCCACACTCGGTTCAACTAAAGTGAGAGAGACAGCACCCACCAATACCTTTAAGCAACGAAAGTGCTCGAAGCGGTGAAACCAGTCTCGCAAAGCGCACGCAGAATGTCGGTCCGGGCCGCTTCATCTCACAATACCGCTGAACCAAAGTATGACATGCTGGTAGGTAGTATGACTTGTATCGCCCACAACTCACTTGTGTTCTACTCTGCAAAACATCAAACCATAAAAACCTAGGCTCGATACCACTGCTAGGGAACGAGTAATTTCAAAATTTTCCTACGCACACGCAAGATCATGGTGATGTATAGCAACGAGAGGGAGAGTGTTGTCCACATACCCTTGTAGACCAAGCGGAAGCGATCACAACGTAGAGGAAGTAGTCGACGCTCTCCTCGCGATCCGACCGATCCCGGCGCCAAGCATCTCGACGCCTGAAGTTCTTGACACACGACAGCTCGATGACGCCCCTCAGATCCGATCCATCCGAGTGTCGAGGGAGAGTTTCACAAGACGACGGCGCAGGACGATCTTGATGTTTCACTGCGCAGGTTTCGCTTAAGCTTCATGACGGTATAACCGAGGTGGAATATGGTGGAGGGGGCACCGACACGGCTAAGGAACGATCTAAAGATCAAACTTGTGTCCTTGGGTGCCCCCTGCCCCGTGATATAAAGGAGGGGGGGAGGCCGGCCGCCCAGAGAGGCGCTGCCGAGGAGTCCTACTCCCACCGAGTAGGACTCCCTTCCTAGTTGGATTAGGTTTGGGGAGGGAAGAGGAGAGGGGCGCCGCCTCCTTGTCCTATTCGGACTGGGGGAGAGGGCGCGCCACCTCCTGGCCGCCCCCTCCTCTTCTCCCTCGAGGCCCACCGAGGCCCATTTACCTCTCGGGGTTCCGTAACCTCCCTGCATTCCAGAATTCTCGCTTTCCCGAACCATTCCAACTCCAAACATAGGCTTCCAATATATCAATCTTTATGTCTCGACCATTTCGAGACTCTCGCCATGTCCGTGATCACATCCGGACTCAACTTCTTCGGTACATCAAAATACATAAACTCATAATAACCGCCATCGAAACCTTGCGCATGGACCCTACGGTTCGAGAACAATGTAGACATGACCTAGAACTATTCACGGTCAATAACCAACAGCGGACCTGATGCCCATATTGGTTCCTACATATTCCACGAAGATCTTTATCGGTCAGACCGCATAACAACATACGTTGTTCCTTTGTCATCGGTATGTTACTTGCCCGAGATTCGATCGCCGGTATCCAATACCTAGTTCAATCTCGCTATCGCAAGTCTCTTTACTCGCTCCGAATACATCATCTCACAACTAACTCATTAGTTGTAGTGCTTGCAAGGCTTCAGTGATGTGCATTACCGAGAGGGCCCAGAGATACCTCTCCGACAATCGGAGTGACAAAACCTATTCTCAAATACGCCAACCCAACATCTACCTTTGGAGACACCTGTAGTACTCTTTATAATCACCCAGCTTACGCCAGGACGCTTGGTAGCACCCAAAGTGTTCCTCCGTAAACGGAGTTGCATAATCTCATAGTTACAGAACATGTATATGTCATGGATAAAAGCAGAGCAACATACTAAACGATCGTGTGCTAAGCTAAGGGAATGGGTCATGTCAATCGATCATTCTACTAATGATGTGACCTTGTTAATCAAATAACAACTCTTGTTCATGGTCGGGAAACATAACCATCTTTGATTAACAAGCTAGTCTAGTAGAGGCATACTAGTGACATATTGTTTTGTCTATGCATTCACACATGTATCATGTTTCCGTTAATACAATTCTAGCATGAATGATAAACATTTATCATGAAATAAGGAAATAAATAATAACTTTATTATTGCCTCTAGTGCATATTTCCTTCACCACCTGCCCTAGAAGGCTGCGTGGGCCAAGTGGGAGGACCAGCCCCTCAGGTGGGCTGGGCGCCCACCAAGGCCCAAGGTGTGGGAAGTGTAGGAGGGGCAAACCAGGTCCAGATGGGCCTTAAGGCCCACCTAGTGGGCGCCTCTCTCTCCCCCTCCCGCCACCCAGATGGGATCTGGGCTGGCCGCCCCTAGGGTGGAACTTAGGGGGGGCGCAGCCCCTCTCCCTATATATATGGAGGCATAGGAGCAGCCCAAAAGATGAGAACTTCTCCTGTGGCGAGCCATACCTCTCCCTCCTCCTCTCTCCCTTGGTGCTTGGCGGCCTCTCAGGATTGCCACGCCCGCCATCACCACCACGCCACCAGTTGCTGCTGAGGAGTCTTCTCAACCTCTCCCTCTCCTTGCTGGATCAAGGCGGGAGACGCCACCGGCTGTACGCGGTGTTGAACGCGGAGGTGCCGTCTGCTCGCACTAGGATCTCCGGTGATTTGAATCACGACGAGTACGACTCCTTCAACCCCGTTCTCTTGAACGCTCCGCTTAGCGATCTACAAGGGTATGTAGATGCACTCTTTCTACTCGCTGCTGGTTTCTCCATAGATAGATCTTGGTGACACGAGGAAATTTTTGAATTTCTGCCACGCTCCCCAACAAAGGGCATCATGAGCTAGGTCTATTGCGTAGATTCTTTGCACAAGTAGAACACAAAGTAGTTGTGGGCGTGATTTTGTTCAATATGCTTACCGCTACTAGTCCAATCTTGTTTCGACGGTATTGTGGGATGAAGCGTCCCGACCGACCTTACACGCATTTCACGTGAGACAAGTTCCACCGATTGACATGCACTTGGTGCATAAGGTGGCTAGCGGGTGCCGCCTCCCACTTTAGTCGGAAAGGATTCGGCGAAAAGGGTCCTTATGAAGGGTAAATAGCAATTGGCATATCACGCTGTGGTTTTATGAGGTAAGAAACGTTTGCTAGAAACCCATAGCAGCCATCAGAAACATGCAAACAACAATTAGAGGACGCCTAACTTGTTTTTGCAGGGTATGCTATGTGATGTGATATGGCCAAGAAGAATGTGATGAATGATATGTGATGTATGAGATTGATCATGTTCTTGTAATAGGAATCACGACTTGCATGTCGATGAGTATGACAACCGCAGGAGCCATAGGAGTTGTCTTGATTTATTGTATGACCTGCGTGTCATTGAACAACGCCATGTAATTACTTTACTTTATTGCTAACCGGTAGCCATAGTAGTAGAAGTAATAGTTGGCGAGACAACTTCATGAAGACACGATGATGGAGATCGTGATGATGGAGATCATGGTGTCATGCCGGTGACGATGATGATCATGGAGCCCCAAAGATGGAGATCAAAAGGAGCAAAATGATATTGGCCATATCATGTCACTATTTGATTGCATGTGATGTTTATCATGTTTATGCATCTTGTTTACTTAGGACGACGGTAGTAAATAAGATGATCCTCATAAAATTTCAAGAAGTGTTCTCCCTAATCGCGGCAATCTGCTACAGTTCGTCGCTTCTAAGCACCACGTGATGATCGGGTGTGATGGATTCTTACGCTCACATACAACGGGTGTAAGACAGCTTTACACAGCGAAAACACTTAGGGTTAACTTGACGAGCCTAGCATGTACGCATATGGCCTCGAACACGGAGACCGAAGGTCGAGCATGAGTCGATAGTAGATACGATCAACATGAAGATGTTCACCGATGATGACTAGTCCGTCTCACGTGATGATCGGACACGCCTAGTTGACTTGGATCATGTAATCACTTAGATGACCAGAGGGATGTTTATCTCGAGTGGAGTTCATAAGATGAACTTAATTATCCTGAACATAGTCAAAAGATCTTTGCAAATTATGTCGTAAGCTCGCGCTTTATTTCCACCGCTTAGATATGTTCCTAGAGAAAATATAGTTGAAAGTTGACAAGAGCGATTTATGCGACAGAGAAAGCTTATGTCCTTAATGCACCGCCAAGGTGCTGAACCCCAAACGCCATTTGTGGATGTTGCGTAACATCGACATACACGCTTTTGATAACTACGTGATAGTTCGATAAACGGTTTAGAGTTGAGGCACCAAAGACGCTTTTCAAACGTCATGAACATATGAGATGTTTCGAGGGCTGAAATCGATTTCAGTGCTCGTGCTCACGCCAAGAGTTATGAGACCTCCGACGATTTTCTTAGCCAGAAACTAAGGGAGAAAAGCTCAATCGTTGAGCTTTGTGCTCGATTGTCTCAATGCAACAATCACTTGAATCGAGGGAGTTGATCTTCCAGAGATAGTGATATTTCTCCAAAGTCATTGCCACCAAGCTGCTAGAGCTTCGTGATGAACTATAACATATCGTGGATAGATATGATGATCCTGAAGTATTCGCGATGTTTGACACCGCGAAGTAGAAATCAAGAAGGAGCATCAATTGTTGATGGTTGGTGAAACCACTAGTTTCAAGAAGGGCAAGGGCAAGAAGGATACTTCATGAAACGGCAAATCAGCTGCTGCTCTAGTGAAGACCCAAGGTTGAACCCAAACCCGAGACTAAGTGCTTCGTAATAAGGGAATAACCATCGAGCAGAATTACCCTAGATACTTGGTAGATGAGAAGGCTGGCAAGGTCGATAGAAGTATATTAGATATACATTATTTTAATGTGTACTTTACTAGTAATCCTAGTAGCACCAGGTATTAAGATACCGTTCAGCCATAAGTGTTAGTAACTCAAATAAAAGAGCTACGGAATAAACGGAGACTAGCTAAAGGTGAGCTGACGATATGTGTTGGAAGTATTTCCAAGTTTGATGTGATCAAACATCGCACACACCGTCTACCATCAAGATTAGTATTAAACCTGAATAATTGTCATTTGGTGTTTGCGTTGACATGATTGGATTATGTCTATCGCAATACAGTTATTCATTTAAGGAGAATAATGGTTACTCTATTTATTTGAATAATACCTTCAATGGTCTTGCACCTAAAGGAATGGTTTATTGAATATCGATCGTAGTGATACACATTTTCATGCCAGAAGATATAATATAGTAATGATAGTACCACTTACTTGTGGCATTGCCATGTAAGTCATATTGGTATAAAACGCATGAAGAAGCTCCATGTTGATGGATCTTTGGACTCACTCATTTTTGAAAAGTTTGAGACATGCTAACCATGTCTATTGGTGTATACGCATGAAGAAACTCCATGCAGATGGATCGCTTGGACTCACTTGATTTTGAATCACTTGAGATATGCAAATCATACCACATGGGCAAGATGACTAAAAAGCCTTGTTTTTCAGTAAAATGGAACAAGATAGCAACTTGTTGGAAGTAACACATTTTGATGTGTGCAGTCCAATGAGTGCCGAGGCATGCAAAGGAATATCGTTATGTTCTTACTTCACGGATGATTCGAGTAGATGTAGAGTATATTTACTTGATGAAACACAAGTCTGAATTATTGAATGGTTCAAGTAATTTCAGAGTGAAGTTGAAGATCATCGTGACAAGAAGATGAAATGTCTATAATATGATCATAGAGATGAGTATCTGAGTTACGAGCTTTGGCACGCAATTAAGACATTGCGGAAATTGTTTCACAATTAATACCGCCTGGAACACCATAGTTTGATGGTGTGTCCGAACATCATAGTTGCACCCTATTGGATATGGTGCGTACCATGATGTCTCTTATTGAATTACCACTATCGTTTATGGGTTAGGCATTAGAGACAACCACATTCACTTTAAATAGGGCACCACAGAATTCCGCTGAGATGACACCGTATGAACTATGGTTTAGAGAAACCTAAGTCATCATTTCTTAAAGGTATGGGGCTGCGACGCTTATGTGAAAAAGTTTCAGTTGATAAGCTCAAACCCAAAGCGGATAAATGCATCTTCATAGGACACCCAAAATAGTTGGGTATACCTCCTAATTCAGATCCGAAAGCAATAGGGATTGTTTCTTGAATCGGGTCCTTTCTCGAGAAAAGTTTGTCTCAAAAGTTGAATGGGAGGATGGTGGAGACTTGATATGGTTATTGAACCGCTACTACAACTAGTGTGTAGCAGGCACAGAAGTTGTTCCTGTGGCACCTACACCAATTGAAGTAGAAGCTATGATAGTGATCATGAAACTGGATCAAGTCACCACTGCACTCAGAGGGTGACAAGGATGCGTAGTGCTTCAGAGTGGTACAGAATCTTGTCTTGAAGGTCATGTTGCTAGACAACTATGAACCCACGAGCTATGGAGAAGCAATGGTGGGCCCAAATTCGACAAATGGTTAGAAGCCATGAACCGAGATAGGATCCATGTATCGTAACAAAGCATGGATTTTGGTGGTCTTGCCTGATGATCGGCAAGCCATTGAGACAAATGGATCTTTAAGAAGAAGATGACGTGACGGTGATGTCACCGCCTATGAAGCTCGACTTGTGGCGTAAGAGTTTTTCACAAGTTCAAAGAGTTGACTACGATGAGATTTTCATCCGTAGCTATGCTTAAGTCCGTCGGGATCATGTTAGCATTAGCTGCATTTATGAAATCGCGATGGATGTAAAACGAGTTT
>JAHHZJ010005958.1:0-14282 GCA_021437245.1 Aegilops speltoides | reverse complement strand
GATGAAAAGAGATCTTTAGTCGTGATCGAATCCAAATTGTGGAAGACCCGACACTACTCAAATAGTGTTCATTTCCCCACAAGAGAAGAGAAGAATTCCAAGAAGAAGAAGAAGAAAGAGTCACCCGAAAGAGAGAAGGAGAGAGATGATCGATGAACGAAGATCCTCCGAGAAGCAAGGATTCGAAAGGAAAGACAAGTCATCAAGGACTACACAAGAAGAAAACATCAAGCTCATGTAGGTGAATGGGTCTCCCCCGACCACAATCACTCCAAAGAAGCTATCACTCCAACTCCAATACAAGATGAAGGTGGGGTTTCTCGATCCTCCAACTCCAACTCCTATGACTTTTTGATTCACCAAATGAGGGAATTGGAAGATGCTTCATGGCTAAAGGCCCCAAGGTATCACCCTGAATTTATTGACTTTGATAGTGATGAGGATGACTTGCTTGGTGAAGATGAGCTTTACATGACAAATCTAGTGAGCCTAGTAATATGAACATGCTAGTAGTCTTTATAGTCAGAAGAGTCGAATGACAATGCTATGAAGGAGATTGAGCGCCTAACTAAAGAACTAAACACTCTTAAGTTAGCTCATGAAACAACTCAAGAAGATCATAGAGAGCTCCTAAGATCTCATGAGAAGCTACGCTCGAGAAGCTCAATCTAGAGCAAGAACATGAGTTTCTAAAAGCTATCAATGACGATCTTCAAAAGAAGAGTTCTTCATATCTTGCCAAACGACTTCTCTTGTCTAATTTTTGCCACCTATTAAAACTAAGCATGACAAGCATAAGAAAAATTCTTCATCTAGTAGTAACAATAACCATGCTAAATCCAACATAATTGGTTCTAGTAATTCTCTTGATTCCACTAAAATGTTTCAAGCCAAGTTACACTTGAGCAAGAAAATAGTTTATTGAAAGGGATTATAGAGAAAGGTGTTCACAAGAGCCTTGCCGAAGCAAGAACTTTGAGGAAATTGTTCAAGCAAGGAAGGCACCGAAGAATCAAGGAATTGGTTTTGAGCGAAAGTTCAACGCCGAGGGTGTTGAATGGAAGAAGGTCAATATCCCACTCCAAAGTTTGTTTCAAAAGGAGAAGTATGATCCTACTTCTTCCAATGTGGAACAAGCTCAAGATGACCTTCCACCACAAGACCACAAGCTAAAAGGCAAGGACAAGCTTCAAGAGGAGATTGATGCATTCATTGAAGCACCTCAAGGCCATGGTCAAGTGGGTTCCCAAGGAAACTTCAAGTTCTACTCAAGCTCAACTACTACCCCAAGGATTCCCATCAAGATGATGTGGATCCCAAGAAGAAGAACTAGAGAGTTCTTGAGGGTGACTCCGCCAACATACTTCACTCACATTCATTTTGGCAAGAACTTGTGCAATCAACTTCCACATCTTGCACTAGTTCATGGAGTCACAAACCCTCTTGTTGGTAAGTCAAGGGACAAGGTAATCATTGCTTCATGGACATCATCTATGTGTACTTCAATCTATGTCCATGGATATCCTTGTTTGTTCCTTGTGGACTAACCCATGTAGGTATTGAAAGTGCCCAATCCAAAGGATTGCTCCCAACTCTTGATGATCTTCATCAACATTGAGCATCCACATCTTCAACATCTACATGAAGTCTTCTACGACAACCCAAGGTTAGTTTGACCTTTAAAAGGGTTCTCACATCAAGGGGAGCTTTGTTCTAAAGAATTGAGCTAAAGCATCTTCAAATGATGTGAACACATTAATGCTTTATGTAAAAGTGGTAACCCCACTTGTGCTTAAACGATGAGTATGACCTATGATCAAATGTTCTCATTTGACTCCTAAGTCAATATACTTATATAGATGACCTAGTCATCGACAAATTGTGTGATAGTAGCTAGTGTTTTGTTTGTGCATGTTTGACACATATTTCATTTGCTATCTTATTGTGTGAGCATGTTGATGCATAATTTTATCCATTCGAGGACATCCATTTGTTGCTTTGGTCTTTTGGATTTTTCTTTTGACCAAATGGATGGACAAGAATGCCTAAGTTCCTCCCCTAGCTATCTATGCTTTCTGTCTCAAACTCTATTCATGCTTATATCACAAACTTTGATCAAGTCTTTTTGATCAGACACGAGTGAGGAGCACTGAGCCACCATCCGCAAAACTTAACTTCCAAAACCTTCTAAGTATTTTCGGTCAAACCAATCTACTCAAATCGGACTGCATCAAATCACTTGATTGATCTAGGTTTTCACCGGTGAAACCGAAGGTAAATTTCGCGGATCAAGTGAGTAATCGCTATGCAGAACCATCTCTGCCACCGAAGTTTTCAACTCGGTCCCACCGACACCGAAGGGTATATACCGAGGGCAGCGCGTGATTCTTTCTTCAAAACGCCTCGCCTCTAAACCTTTGCCCGCCGCAGGTCTCCGGATCGCCTCCGCTGTCGTCAGGCGCTCGCCCAGTCTCTCGCCTAACGGTCAATTTCACCGCCAGCAGCCAGAGAGAAACTCCACCAAGTTAGGTGAGTTTCGATCCTCTCGTGCTTCAACCTCCGATTCAATGCACGATAGGTTTGCCTAGCTTTGCCACGTTTGAGATCTTCCTATCCAGCAGATTAGTTCTTAGAACAAATTGAGTAAAGTTTTAGGTTAGGTTTCACCAAACATCTCGGTGGACCGATTCTACATTCTCGATCGACCGACGGCCTCCGCCATTGATCGCACTTTCGTCCAACCGAAGGTGCAAATCGGTAAGACCGAAATGAGGATTTAGTGAAACCCTAGTGTTCTGGTAGACTGAAACCCATTTCGTCCAACCGAAAGTGGTGTGAATGGTTCTAGACACTTCGGATTCATTAATTTTAGACTTGGTCGAACCGAAATGCATTCTCGTGAAAACCAAAACTGAAATTTGAACTCATTTTTTTGCAAAATCTTTCAGCTTTGTGATAACTCTCTATTCTCCTTATACCTATTCTATTCACAGTTGCACCATGTCGATGCCTGCAGCCTGTACAGTGTCCGAATCACCAGAGCTGAGATTCCAGAGAGGTGCACTAGTCCCGAGGTCGCATTTTTCCGATGATGGTGAGAGGAGCACACCAAGTGGTTTGCTCCTGCCACCAGCCATGTGAAGAAGAGAAATTTGATGAAGAGGATTCTGACTTTGTTCCGAGGAAGAGATCACCCTGCCTAAGAGGAAAGTGGTTGCCAAAGAGCATCAAGGGCAACAAACCAAGAAAGGCACCAAGAAGGTGAAGAAGTCCAGCTTGCTAAGAAGTGAGTCATGGAAGAAGAAACCTCGAGCAAGGTAAAGAAAACTTCCAAGAGGAAGAGGATTGTGCATGATGAAGCAAATGATGATGATCTCGATGAGGAAGCACCCCACCTCCCTGGCTTCTAAGTTGATGGGAGATGCCATCGTAAGGTGAGCACCTACTAAGTCTAAGCCGTCTGCCCAAGCAGAGGCAGCCAAGCCAAGTCACGCGCCAAGCCCAAAAAACAAGAAGAAACATTCCGCTCAGAGAAGAAGAAAGACAATGTGCCACCACCGAGTCGATGATGAGGCACATGTTGTCAAACTCACTGTTGCCAAACAAGCCAAAGTAGAAGGAAAGAGTAAGGCTAAAGCAATAAACCCAAGAGCGTGGAGAGCAGCCTTGAAGCTACCTAGGATTGAACTACTACCGCCAAAGATAGTGCACTCGTGAGAGTCTTGAGAGGATAGTTGAAGACAAGTTCCATGTTCGATGTCAGTCGATCAAGTGCAAGTCACCGCAACAAGCTTGAGGCAGAGCATCGAGAAGCCAAGAGGGAGAAGGAAGAGCTCATGAAGGAGATGCAGATGACCTTGTCCAGATGACTATGAGTACCGCCTTGTCCCACAAAGCCCAGATCAGTCTATTCCAAAGGATGATACTGGTATCGATCAGACCTCCCAAGCTCCATCGGCCCTCCAGCCCAAAGGTCCACTCCTCCAAACCCATAGACTTCAGCAGAAGTTTGCAGATGCACATCTCCACTCCATCAACCTGCATGCTGAGCCGCCAAAGCAGAGTCCATATGACGCTAGCTCTATACCTTCAACTTTTGGTAACTTGTTGCCAAAGGGGAGAAATTGTATAGATCATAGGACTTCGAGAGAGAGAGAGTGCTCGCTTGCTCTTCTGCTTATGCGTTTCTTTGAGATACTTTTGAGATTTTCGAGACATTCCGTGTTTGATACTACGCTTGTTTCACTTTGATGAGTGCTTGATCATACCATGCCTTAATGTGTGCTTAATGCTTATCATATGCTATTCATATCTTGTATGATCATTTACTCATGTCTTGGTGATTGGGTGCATGCTATTCATTCTTATCATTTTGTGCGCCCACCAAGATGTATGTGACATGGAAGAGTGACCCATGATCCTAATCGATTGTGCATTTGCATTCAAACGCAAATCTTAAATAATGCACAAATTTAGGGGAGCTCTTGCTTATCACATACTTCTCAAAGCTTATTTATATTATTCATTGATTATATCATTTGTCGGTTTGATCTATATGTTGTCATCAATTACCAAAAGGGGAGATTGAAAGTGCAACTAATCCCCGGTGGTTTTGGTAATTAATAACAACATATATATCATTGAACTAATATTTTCTTGAGAACATTTCGAAAGTTCAAGATATGGGTATGGCAATGACTCAAGATGTGGACCCTCAAAATGCTAAGGAAAACATTGGCAAAAGCTCAAGACTCTATTTTTGGTTTAGTGATCCAAGATCACATTGAGTCCATAGGAAAGCCAATACTATTAAAAGGGATGAGGTTATGATGATGATCCTGTTGCTCAAAGTGCTTAGTGATCTATCTCCCAAACTATCGCAATCTTTCATTCCAACATATACTCATAAGTAATCTCGGTCCCACCGATTCCATAAACTCAGTCACACCGAGATGAACCACCTCACCATATAGCCAAACCCTAAAATTTCGGATTTTCCGATTCCAAACTCGTCTCACCAAACTAGTGTTGCCAAGCTTCAGAATCTTCAGAATCAAATCGTGTCACCGAGATGATAAAGTCGGTCCCACCGAGATTGGCAAACCCTAGTCTTTGGAAGAATCGGACTAACCGAGATTGTATTTTGTCCCACGAAAATCCCAACGCTCACAAGATTTGAACTTTCGGTCTCACCGAGTTGTCAACTTCGTCCGACCGAGATTGGTCAAATGTGTGTAACGGTTGATTTTGTGTGGAGGCTATAAATACCCCTCCACCTCCTCTTCATTCGTGGAGAGAGCCATCGAAAGAACTACCACTCCTACCTTACATTTCGAGAAGAAAACTACCTACCCTTGTGTTGAGATCAAGTTGCTCCACTCCCACCATATGAAACTTGATTTCTAGCCTTCCCAAGTTGCTTTCCACTCAATCCTTCTTCCACCACAGCCAAATCAGTGAGGAGAGTTGAGTGTTGGGGAGATTATCATTTGAAGCACAAGAGCAAGGAGTTCATCATCACCAACACCATCTATTACCTTTTGGAGGGTGGTGCCTCCTAGATTGGTTAGGTGTCGCTTGGGAGCCTCACGAGATGTGGAGTTGAACCAAGAAGTTTGTAAGGGCAAGGAGATCTACTTGTGAAGATCTACCCCGAGTAAGGCTAGTCCTCCGTGCGATGCCATGATGGCATAGACAAGGTTGCTTCTTCGTGGACCCTTCGTGGGTGGAGCCTCCGTGGACTCTCGAGTGCTACCTCCGTGGGTTGAAGTCTCCATCAACGTGGATTGACGATAGCACCACCTATCGGAACCACGAGAAAAATCTCCGTGTTCCAAATTGCGCTTGCTTCTCCACCTCTCCATTACTACATGTGCAATTTACTTTCCGCTGCCATTACTCTAGAATTGCATGTAGGGTGATACTTGACTTGTTCATCATTGTGAACTTGCTAAAAACTTGTCCTAATCAAAAGGCTAAACTTTTAAGTTGTCAAGTAGTCTAATCACCCCCTCTAGACATACTTTCGATCCCATACCCGAGGCCGATGGTGACCACACTCACTGATGGATGTCTTTGAGGATCGCTGGCTTGTTTAATTTCACGCATCACTGTGGACACCAGTGACGCCTGGCCCGACTAACTTCTCGCTGATTATGGTGAGGCTGCCGCCGGCTACACTTGCCGAGCCGTAGTCTCATCCGCAGCAACTCCTTGTCGACTTAGGAACTTGAGGATGGGCTGCCCCATGAAGGTGTCGTCTATCTTCGACCACCACAAATGACTTGGACAAGGGTGGTCGGGCCGAGGTGGCGGTTGGACTCGCTGCGTTGAATTGAGGGAATCTTGGCCGACTGGGCAGCCCTGGCCGACGACGAGCCCCTGGCCGATCATGAGTCCCTCGGCCGATCATGCAGCCTGCCGATCTGGCAGTCCTGCCGACCGGGCGAGCCCCGGCTGATCAGCTTTGAGGTCGCTTGTCGGGTCTTGAGTCGGATCCGACATCTCGGGAGCCGCACGAAATGGAGTCGACTCGTGAAGGCTTGATAGACGGCTTGAGGAGGCGCTCAAGGGCGACGCAAGGTATCGCTCGCGAAAGTGGAGCCGACACGCCAAAGCATCGCTGATCGTTGTCGCTTTGGTACGGGAGGAATTCGATCCTTCAAAATATCCGCCGAAGGCTACACCAAGAAGCGGTAGCTGCCATGTTTATGCCCTTGGCGCCCCACGGATGACGCCGCACCACCTGGTCGGAGTCGCCAGAGACAGATCCGCGAATGCCGAGTTCTTGGCAAGCCGGAGCCCGTGGATGAGCGCCATATTCGGGCGACTGTTGGAGGCGGCAAAGTGGATTTGCAAGACGATTTGAGCTTGTCGCCTTTGGGGAGGTGAGACGACGCCGCTCCGAAGGCCGAGCGCATCTTGGAGCCACAAATGTAGTCGCCAATGAGTAGAGTCGGCAGCAGCGTGTATTGAGTCTCCCCACGACGAGGAAGTCGCTAAGCCGACTGATGATGGCGTAGGTTGGTAGTAGATGGTGGAGCGATCGATAGCCCACTTGGCCACTCGGCCGAAGCATCTCGACTCGATGATCTCCGAGTGGGCGTGGCACTCACGGTGATAGGATGCTCTTGAAAGTAGGGTTCAGCTTTCAGGCAAAATGCACGCCGAGCACATCTTCCGTAGTGAGGGTAGTTCTGCTTGGAGGTCGACAAGATTCTCAAGTAATATATCGTCTTCGACCGAGCGCTTTGCCTTCCTCTACGCCGACTACAACAACTGGCCGATCACCCTACTGGTGGCGGCGATGTACAAGAGCATGGGCTCTTTGGGAGTCGGAGCCGCCAATACGGGGAGTCGCCAAGATCTTCTTGCTGGAGAAATGCCTCATCTCGCCTTGTGGTTCCACCAAAGAAAGTGGTCTTTCATCAATTGATACAATGGCAGAGTTTTCGCCACGATCGATGAATCGCTTATTGAAGCTACACCGTGAACTTCAAGACATCCAACAATGGCCGGGACCCCATCCTCTCAATGGCCTTGATCTTCATGGTTGCACTTCTATCGCTGCTCGAGACAGAAACCAAGGAGCTCGGCTGGACTCCAACACGCATTTCTCTGGTTGAGCTTGATCCGAATCGGCGTTAGATTCTAAAGATCTTTGAGATCTTCTAGCAGCGCCCCACGCTTAAGATAAACATGGGTGCCTCCTCGCTGAAGTTGCTTGAGGAGGCACTGCATGCAACGCCAAAGGTGGCGCCAGATTCCTCGCCGAACGCCATCGCTGCAGCGAAGGTTCCAAACGGTGGATGAATGCGTCTTCACCGTCTCATTGATTCATTTTGATCCTCTGATACCCGAGAGTAGTATGCATCCACAGCTCAACACCGTGATCCCATCAGGAGTCTATCACCGATCGATCCTGGCGTAGCAAACGGATCCTTCTGCAGGCTTTGAGTTGAGGCTGGTGAAGTCGATGCACATCCGCCATCGCTTGTTCTTCTTCAGCATCAAAGACAAAGGTTGGCCAACCATTCCGAAAAAACACCTACATAATGAAGCGCTTCTACCGCTGCGTGAGTCGCCTATCTCTTCCCACTACTTCTTCTTTTCTTCGTGACAGCGAAGAAGGCAGCTTCCTCGACGGGCTTCACATCTGGCCTCGACATGTAGCTTGTGCTCTTGGCTGATCTGGCGCTTCTGGCATTCGCATGTCCTTGGGGGACCATGCGAAGATGTCCCGATTCTCACGGAGGAAATCGATGAGCTCGCTTTCCCTATTTGCCGCCGAGGCCGCGCTCCACGACAGCCAGCACTGGGTGCTCCGGTCCAAGGGTATCTTCTGGTTTCTTTTTATCCGCTTGAACGATCCTTCGTCACCGACTTTGGTTTGGCGACATCTCCGGCCGCTTCCCTACCATCGCCACGACGCGATCAAGGAGCCGCCTCGCCGCGATCACTAAAGACTCTGGCCAGCCGACCGCTTCTCACCGCAGACAAAGTGGATCTACTTTAGAAGTATGCATGCGACGGGTCAGATCCCTTGGAGGCTCAAGATCTTCATCTTGGAGGTATGAGAGTGGGGCGACCTCTACGAGTTTGGCTGTACCTAGTTTAATTTAGCATACAAGTGGTACGGGCTTTGAATCCACCACTCGAACCGCCAGATTGGCTTCCTTTGGGCGAAGTGATCTTTGTTCGGAAGAGGACGCTCTATCGTGATCTTGCCAATCGGGCGAACAGGAGAGGCCGGTACGCATTCCATGGAATACGGTAAGGCGGTTGCTCAAATTTCGCCTCCTCCGATTCCGGAAGCTTTCCATGGTATCCTTTGTACAGATGTTTATGTTGCTCCTCTACCATCTATCAGACCGCGCGAGAACGGGCGTCTGGCTTACGCGGCCAAGCTTGCTCCAAGAACCAGTGAGCGCAAGAGTTCGGACTCAAGATCACCGGGTGATCTCGCCCGGCTGAAACCGATAGGCTTCGCCAATGCATGAACTTCGGGGAGTTGCCGCCACCGCTATCAATTTCTGTTGCCGTTGGCGTCATTGGCAACATCATCTCGCCAGACCAGTGAACACAACGTATGTTCCGCGGTTTTCCGGGAACTGTTTGGATCAAGGCTGATCGGCCGATACTGCTGCGCGAGGGCGGCGGAGGGCGCGCGCGGCGCTCGCGTAGCGGGTGAGGCGAGTAGGGCCGCTTCCCTTGGCGATCCGGACGAGCAAAGGGCACTTTTCGTATGGTTTGATGGCTTTCGTACGCGTGGAACTTGCAAGGACCATCTAGAGTCCGCTTCATAAGAGAAAGTTTTAAGAATCAGCTTGATCCTGCCGCCTTTCCGCTGGCTGGCCGGAGGCTGCCCTCCGGGTCAGCCGATCTTTCATCATCACAGCACCCGCCGACTCATTGGTAGTCGGCTCGGGGGCTTTGGCGCTTGTCGCTGCTTTGTTGCCGCTTCTGGTCATGCCACCAGCCGGGCGCTCGGGGCCTCGGGAGTCACCTTGCCACCAAGGCCACACTGGATCTCCGCTTTCATAGAGGAGTCGCCAGAGCAGACTGTCCGCTATGGCGATTAGCATTGCCGAGGCTCTGCCTGCCGCAGGAGCTTAGGTGCTTGAGGAGGGTGCCTCCCAAGACCCAACAGAAGTACCATGGCCTGCACCGTGCACGCCTCAGGAGTTCGAGGTCATTTCCACAAGTGAGAAGGGGTCAAGGCCGATTCTCTTTCTGTGGGCCTTGTATCAAGACAAGGAGAGCTTTATGCTGCTTGGGAGGGTCGCCTGTGGCCGGTGAAGTTGCGAATGAAGGCTTCAAGAAGTCGACCCAGCTGTTGATGCTGCGGGCTTCAGTTGTTCAACCATGTCCGGCCGTGCCTCGAGCATGAGGGGAACATATCACGGCGACCACTTGTTGCCATGGCGTCGACGGCCGGAGTACTCTATCACCAATCTTCCGCTTCACAGAGCCGTGTACTGGGCGATCTCGAGGAGCGTGAACCCTTTGGGGAAGGGCTCGCTCTTGGACAAGGGCTGCAAGGCGGACCCAGCTGTCTTCTTCTTTCTAACGCCAGGATCGTGGAGTCGGTCGATCCGCGGGCATCGTTTCTCCAACTCCTCTCGCGACTGCGATCTCCGAGTCGGATGCTCAACAGCGGCGGAGAGACTGCGTTTTTCGGGCGGGAGGCAGATAATCATCTCGCCGCCCATCGCCTGGGCGGCGCCTTGGTCGCGCCGATGGAGATGCGAGTCCGCTATGGCTCGCAGCGGCCTTTCTCTCTCCCACGGACCCACCACGGGCGCCCGGAGGTCGCGCTTTGATCTCGAGGTAGTCGCTATTCTTCCGCTGCGGCGTCTGGCGCGCCGCTCGCCTTTTGGCGCAAGAACCGCTGCCGAGGAGCTGCTGGACTCGCCCACATCACACGGCGCTTTTCACCGCCGAGGTTCTCGCTTTTCGCGCTAGGGCGCGGATGTTCTCCGCAGGGTGGCGACACGGGCGCTTCGCCAACAGATCGGCGATGGTCGCGCCAAGGCCTCGGACCACACCGAGACGGCTGCGGCCGGAGCCGGGCGGGCCACACAGCGCGTCCATCTCACGCGATATGTTTTGACAAGCGCCTCATGCTTGCAATTCTTGGCGCTTCAATGATCTAAGGCCGCTTCCAAAGATCTCTGATCCGCCTCTAGGAGGGGCGCGACAGTCCCGCAGGTCGCAGAGCGGTCCTGGCGCTCGCCGGAGTGCTCGCGGATCGATAACGAGCACCTCCGCGACGGCGCTCTGCCGCTCTCCTCGCACGGAAGCGATCGTCAGAAACCACCACGCTGGTGGGGAAGATATCGCGATACGGCGCCGGAGTCGCACCAACATCGGTCGAGAGTTTACGGACCCAAGTTCACGCGGCTCGCCGCCACTTGAAGGCGGTCGAGGATGCCCGCGAGGAGGTTTCGGGCCACCCGCCCGCTGGCACGGGTTCGTTGAGAGGCACACCGCCGATGAGTTCGGCGAGGCGCCGCTGCGCAGCGGCTTCGCGCCAGCAAGCGTGGCCGATGAAGACTCCATCCGGCGAAGCCGCTGCTGCGCCGCTGTGGAGGAAGAGGGTTCTCGCCGTAATGATCTCCGGACGACGGTGCACCTCGCTCTAAGGTGGGCGCCAAATGTCGGGGTAGGTGCGCATATGCCAACGGGTGGCTTATCATGGTGGGGGCAGTAGAACGTCACGTTTGCCTCGAAACGGATGAGGCGAAGACATGCACGCCGTAATCTTACCCAGCTTCGGGCTCCGAGAGATAACACCCTATCGCTGCTCAAGGGTCTCCGATGATCACTATGGGTGATAGTACAATGGTGCTCCTTGAGCTGTTTGAGGCGTGAAGGAGCAAGGCTAGTCTTTTCCTTCTTGCTATATGTCTAAACCTATCAGTGCCCAACCTTTGCATGGGTGCCCTGGGTTAGAGTAGGCCTACTTCCGGACAATGGTAATCCGACCGGGCGGTCCCCAGCCGCCGGGCCTTCTTGCACTGCCTTCCGCTAGCTCGCGCTCACGATCGGCGGGCCTCATGGATGCGTAACACTATGCAGCACTCGGATGACGCAGTTCTGGCCATGGGGTCGGGAGCAAAGCGCGCCGTCAGTGATCACCGCCGCCACTCCCCGTCAATCTGTTTATGGCTTGTGGACTTCGCCGAGGCGGCCACTGGGAGGCCGACTTCGTAGGGCCGCCTTCGACTCTCCGCCTTTCCTCTATCTCACCGACGGGCGGCGATCTCCGCCAGACGCTCGCAGCTGTGGGCAAAAGGCTGTGATCGTGGCTGAGGTCAGGAGGCATGGCAACAATGTCGCGCTCAACGGAGATCTCCCGCGACGCTGCTCATCAGAGCCATGCCTGCTTCCTGTGGGTCCGAGGGGACAGCCACGATGGGGCTGACCTCAGATCGGTCTTCGTGAAGGTCGCGGCCGACTCTCACCGCCCCTTGAGAGGTCGCAGCCGAGTCGGCTTGTCCGAGTCGCCATCTTGAGGGCTCGCTCTCAAGGTCGCTAGCCTAGGACTCGCCTTCAAGGTCGCCACCTGACTCGCCTTCAAGGTCGCCACCGACTCGCCTTCAAGGTCGCCACCGACTCGGCCTCTCAAGGTCGCTCATTGAATCGGCCGAGGCGCCTGCCCCGATGTCTTGAAGATCATGGGTCCCGGTCAGCCTACCCATGGCCCATTACTCCGGCAAAGGATGGCAGAGTGAACAAAGGTATATGTGATATACATGTTATCGATGTGTACCTTACTAATGCTCGCAGAGTACTGGTATTTGATATCGGTTCTGCTAATATTTGCAACTCAAACAGGACTAGATTAAGTGAAGATTAGCTAAGGACGAGGTGACGGCGGGTGGGAAATGGTTCCAAAGTCGATGTGATCGCGGGTCGGCACGCTACCTCTACATCTACCATCGGGATTAGTTTTAGACCTAAATAATTGTTATTTGGTGCCGCTGAGCATGAACATTATATCTGGATCTTGTTTGATGCGAGACGGATATTCATTTAAATCAGAGAATAATGGTTGTTCTATTTATATGAGTAATATCTTTATGGTCATGCACCCTTGAAGAGTGGTCTATTTTATTGAATCTCGCTAGTAGTGATACACATATTCATAATGTTGAAGCCAAAAGATGCAGAGTTGATAATGATAGTGCAACTTATTTGTGGCAATCGCCATTTAGGTCATATCGGTGTAAAGCGATGAAGAAACTCCATATCGATGGACTTTTGAATCACTTGATTATGAATCACTTGGTACTTGTAACGCGGCCTCATGGGCAAGATGACTAAAACGCTGTTCTTCGAACTATGGAGCGAAGCAACCGATTTATCGAAATCATACATACCGATGTATGTGGTCCAATTAATATTGAGGCTCGTGGCAGTATCATATTTTCTCACCTTCACAGATGATTTGAGCAGATATGGGTATATCTACTTGATGAAACACAAGTTTGAAACATTTGAAAAGTTCAAAGAATTTCAGAGTGAAGTGGAAAATCATCATAACAACAAAATAAAATTTCTACGATCCGATCGTGGAGGAGAATATTTGAGTTACGAGTTTGGTTTACATTTGAAACAATGCGAATAGTTTCACAACTCACGCCACCCTAACACCACAACGAAATGGTGTGTCCGAACGCATAATCGATTTTACTAGATATGGTGCGATCTATGATGTCTCTTACGATTTACCGCTATCGCTTTGGGGTTATGCTTTAGAGACGGCTGCATTCACGCTAAATAGGGCACCATCAAAATCCATTGAGACGACACCTTATGAACTATTGTTTGGCAAGAAACCAAAGTTGTCGCTTTAAAGTTTGGGGCTGCGATGCTTATGTGAAGAAACTTCAACCGATAAGCTCGAACCCAAATTGGAGAAATGTGTCTTCATAGGATACCCAAAAGAGACTATTGGGTACACCTTCTATCACAGATCCGAGGGCAAGATTTTCGCTTAAATTCGGATCCTTTCTAGAGAAGGAGTTTTCTCAAAAGAAGTGAGGGAGGAAAGTAGAACTTGATGAGGTATTGTACTGCTCCCTTATTGAAAGTAGTTCATCACAAGAACCGGTTCCCGTGACAACTACACCAATTAGTGAGGAAACAAATGATATTGATCATGAAACTTCAGATCAAGTTTCTAATGAACCTCGAGGTCTACTAGGTAAGATCCGCACTAGAGTGGTACGGTAATCCTATTCTAGAAGTCATGTTACTTGACCATGACGAACCTACTAACTATGAGGAAGCGATGATGAGCCCAGATTCGCAAAATGGCTTGAAGCCATGAAATCTGAGATGGGATCCATGTATGAGAACAAAGTATGGATTTTGGTGACTTGCCCGATGATCGGCAAGCCATTGAGAATAAATGGATCTTCAAGAAGAAGACCGACGCGATGGTAATGTAATCAGATACAAATCTCGACTTGTTGCTAAAGGTTTTCGACAAGTTCAAGGGGTTGACTACGATGAGACTTTTCACCGAGCGATGCTTAAGTCTGTCTCAAATCATGTTAGCAATTGCCGCTTTTATGATTATAAAATTTGGCAAATGGATGTCAAAACTGCATTCCTGAATGGATTTGGAAGAAGAGTTATACATGATGCAACCGGAAGGTTTTGTCGATCCAAAAGGTGCTAACAAAGTGTGCAAGCTCCAATGATCCATTTATGGACTTGCAAGCATCTCGAGTTGGAATAAACGCTTTGATAGTGTGATCAAAGAATTTTAC
>JAHHZJ010005955.1:0-12217 GCA_021437245.1 Aegilops speltoides | reverse complement strand
GCTTCCTCGCGATCCACCGATCCCGGCCGCATTCGCCCGAAGTTCTTGACACACGAAGCTCGATGATGTCCTCAGATTCGATCCAGCCGAGTGTCGAGGGAGAGTTTCACAAGACGACGGCGGGGACGATCTTGATGTTTCATGCACAGGTTTCCTTAAGCTTCCGGACGTATAACCGAGGTGGAATATGGGGAGGGGGCACCGACACGCAAGGAACGATCTAAAGATCAAACTTGTGTTTCTAGGTGCCCCCTGCCCTCAGAATATAAAAGAGGGAGGGGAGGCCGGCCGCCTAGCTGGGGGAGGAGTCCTACTCCCACCGGAGTAGGACTCCCTTCCTAGTTGGAATAGAGGGGGAAGAGGAGAGGGCGCCTCCTGTCCTATCGATGGGGGAGAGGGCGCCCCCACCGGCCGGCCCCTCCTCTTCTCCTCGAGGCCCACCGAGGCCCATTTACCCTCGGGGTTCCTAACCTCCAGATTCAGAATTCCGTTTCCCTAACCATTCCAACTCCAAACATAGGCTTCCAATATATCAATCTTATGTCTCGACCATTTCGAGACTCCTGCCATGTCCGTGATCACATCCGGGACTCAACTTCTTCGGTACATCAAAATACATAAACTCATAATAACCGCCATCGAAACTTTAAGCGCAGGATTCTACGGTTCGAGAACAATGGAATGACCTAGAACTATTCACGGTCAATAACCAATAGCGGACCTGATGCCCATATTGGTTTCTACATATTCTTCAAGATCTTTATCGGTGACCGCATAACAACATACGCTGTTCCTTGTCATCGTATGTTATTGCCCGAGATTCGATCGTGTATCCAATACCTAGTTCAATCTACCGGCAAGTCTCTTTACTGTCTGGAATACATCATCTCACAACTAACTTATTAGTTGTAGTCTTGCAAGGTCAAAGGATGTGCATTACCGAGAGGGCCCAGAGATACCTCTCCGACAATCGGAGGACAAAACCTAATCTCAAATACGCCAACCCAACATCCGCCTTTGGAGACACCAAGTAATTCTTTATAATCACCCACACGCTGGACGCTTGGTAGCACCAAGTTCCTCCAAACGGGAGTTGCATAATCTAGTTAAGAACATGATAAGTCATGGATAAAAGCAGAGCAACATACTAAACGATCGTCGGTTAAGGGAATGGTGTCAATCGATCATTCTACTAATGATGTGACCTTGTTAATCAAAAACCCTTGTTCATGGTCGGAAACATAACCATCTTTGATTAACAAGCTAGTCTAGTAGAGGCATACTAGTGACATGTTGTTTTGTCTATGCATTCACCATGTATCATGTTTCCTTAATACAATTCTAGCATGAATGATAAACATTTATCATGAAATAAGGAAATAAATAATAACTTTATTATTGCCTCTAGGAATATTTCCTTGCTCCCACTTGCACTAGAGTCAATAATCTAGATTACATAGTAATGATTCTAACACCCATGGAGTCTTGGTGCTGATCATGTTTTGCTCGTGGAAGAGGCTTAGTCAACGGTCTCAAATTCAGATCCGTGTGTATCTTGCAAATTCTATGTCTCCCACCGGACTAAGTCCGGATGGAATTGAAGCGCCTTGATGTGCTTTGGTCCTCGTGAAACTGGATTCCTTCGCAAGGCAATTGCTCCAAAGATTGTCATGTAAGATTTTCATTGACCCGATGCACTAAGTATGACACCTAAATCGGATATGAACTCCTTCATCCGCATCTTCATTAGCTGCTTCCGTGCTATGTATTCCGCTTCACATGTAGATCCTCCCACGACGCTTTGTTTAGAAATCGCACCAACCGAACCCTCCGCTTAGTGTAACACGATCCGTCCATTAGAATCGTCCGGATCAAGGTCAAAGCTTGCATCAACGAACTGCCATTTATGAGCTCTTTGTCACCCCATATACGAGAAACATATCCTTAGTCCTTTCGTGTATTTCGGATGTTCTGATCAGCCCATGTTGGGGAAACGCTGGTAAAATTAAAATTTTTCCTACGGTTTCACCAAGATCCATCTATGAGTTCATCTACAACGAGTAACGGAGAGAGTTTGCATCTACATACCACTTGTAGATCGCAGGCGGAAGCTTGTAAGGTGATGATGGAGTCGCATCAACGTGATTCAGATCACCGATGCCAAGTGCCGAACGGACAGCACTCATGCTCAACACACGAGACGGGACGAGCGACTCCTCCTTCTTGATCCAAAGAGGGGGGAGAGGTTGAGGGAAGACAGCACCACCGCAAGACGACGGCGCAGATGGTGGTGAAGCAAGATCTCGGCCAGGCTTCGCCGAGCTCTACGGAGGAGGAGATGTGTCAGGGAGGGAGGGCGCCTTGGGAGATGTGTGTACAGCAGCCCCCCCCCCCCTTTATATAGGCTCCTGTGGTGGCTGCCCCTAGAGATCCAATCAAGGGGGGCGGTGGGGGTGGAGTGCCCCTGCAGTGGGCGCTTCACCCCTAGGTTTCAACCCTAGGCGCTAGGTGGGCCTAGGGGGCGCATCAGCCCTCGTGGGCTGGTTCCTTCCCTATGGCCCATGGGGCCCTCCGGATGGGTGGCCCCACGGTGGACCTCGACCTTCCGGTGGTCCCTGCATTTGCCAGAACCCCCCAAACTTTCCGATGGTCAAACACCACTTCCTATATATTATTCTTTACCTCCGCCTTCCAACTCCTCGTGACTGATCTCATCCGACCAACAACATTCGGCATTCACATACTAGTCTTCCTACTAACCCTAGCGCCAATCAACCTTATGTGTAGACTTACGTTCGAGACACGCAGCATGACCGAGACGATTCGGCAATAACCAAATGGGTCCGATACCCATGTGGGTTCTACATGCTCCTCGATGATTTCATCGGTTGAACCACGATGTCGAGGATTCTATCAAACCCCGTATGCAATTCCTTTGTCAATCGGTACGTTATTTGCCCGAGACTCGATCGCAGTATCCCAATACCTCGCCCGCTATCGCAAGTCAATTTACTCGCATCGTAATGCATGATCCCGTACAACACCTTGGTCACTTTGAGCTCAATATGATGATGCATTACCGAAAGTGGGCCCAGAGATACCTCTCCGCTACAACGGAGTGACAACCGCCTCGATTCATGTCAACCCAACAGATACTTTCGGAGATACCGTAATGCACCTTTATAGTCACCCATTACGCCAGGACGCTTGATACACCCAAGGCACTTTACGGTAACCGGGAGTTACACCATCTCATGGTCGGGGAATAGATACTTGACATTGGCAAAGCTTCTAGCAAAACGAACTATACGATCTTTTATGCTATGCTTATGATTGTCTTGTCCATCACATCATTCTCCTAATGATGTGATCCCGCTATCAACTACATCCAATGTCCATAGTCGTGAAACCATGACCATCTATTGATCACAACGGGCTAGCTACTAGAGGCTCACTAGGGACATATTGGGGTCTAAGTGTTCACACGCAGTATTACGATTTCCTGATAATACGCTTATAGCATGAACAAAAGACAATTATCATGAACATTGAAATATAATAATACTTTTATTATTGCCTCTAGGGCATATTTCAACAGCTTCCCACTTGCACTAGAGTCACTAATCTAGTTACATTGTGATGAATCGAACACCCATAGAGTTCTCGTGTTGACTGCGTTTTGCTCATGAGAGGTTTAGTCAACGGATCCGCAACATTCAGATCTGTGCACTTTGTAAATCTCTATGTCTCCATCTTGAACATTTTCACGGATGGAGTTGAAACGACGCTGATGTGCTCGGGTCTTCTTGTGAAACCCGGCCTTTGGCAAGGGCAATAGCTCCAGTTGTTGTCACAGAAGAGTTTGATCGCCCCGACGATTGGGTATGACTCTAGGTCGGTGATGAACCCTTCACCCAAATTGCTTCATGCGCGCCTCCCGAGGCTGCCATGTACTCCGCTTCACACGAGATCCCGCCACGACGCTTGCAACAGCACCAGCCATCGCTTCCACCATTCAACATATACACGATCCGGCTTTGTGACTTAGAGTCATCCAGATCGAGTCGAAACTAGCGCCGACGAACCCTTTACGACGAGCTCTTCGCCTCCATAAACGAGAAACATGTCCTTTGTCCTTTTCGTGTACTTCAGATATTCTGACCGCTGTCCAAAGGTTCCTTGTCGATTACTTTGGTATCTTGCAACCAAACTTACGGCCAGGTTTACATCGGTCCGTACACAAAGATGGCATACATAATAGATCCTATGGTCAAGCATAGATGACACTCATTCTTCTTCTTTTTTTGTTGGTCGCGATCGAGCTGAGCCTGGCCACACCTTGTAACATAGGCAAGAACCCTTCTTGACTGATCCATTTTGAACCTCTTCAAAATCTTATCAAGGTATGTGCTTTTGAAGACCTATGAGGCGCCTCGATCTATCCCTATAGATCTTGATGCCTAATATATAAGCAGCTTCTCCAAGGTCCTTCATTGAAAAACACTTGTTCAAGTAGGCCTTAATGTCTTCCAAAGAGTTTTGTATCATTTCCTCATCAAGAGTATGTCATCTACATATAATAGGAGAAATGCTACGAGCTCCCACTCACTTTCTTGTAAACGCAAGCTTCTCCATAAGTTCACGAAACCCAAACGCTTTGATCATCTCATCAAAGCAATGTTCCAACTCCGAGATGCTTGTACCAGTCCATAAATGGATCGCCGAGCTTGCATACTTTGTTAGCGCCGAGGGTCGATTAAAACCTTCCGCTGCATCATATACAGCTCTTCCTTAAGATGTCCGCTAAGGAATGCCGCTTTGACGCCCATCTGCCATATCTCATAATCATAGTATGCGCAATTGCTAACATGATTCAGACGGACTTAAGCTTCGCCACGGAGAGAATGTCTCGTCAGAGTCAATCCCTTGAACTTGTCGATAACCCTTAGCGACAAGTCGAGCTTTATAGATGGTAACATTTCCATCCGCGTCCGCTTCTTCTTAAAAATCCATTTATTTTCTATCGCCGCCATCAACGGGCAAGTCTGGCAAAGTCCATACTTTGTTTTCATACATGGATTCTATCTCGGATTTCATGGCCTCAAGCCATTTGTTGGAACTGGCCCGCCATTGCTTCTTCATAGTTCAAGGTTCATTGTTGTCAGCAACATGATTTCCATGACAGGTTGCTGTACCACTGTGCGGAACGTGTCCTTGTGGACCTTCAAGTTCGTGAGTAACTTGATCCAAGTATCTTGATCATCATCAATGATTTCTTCGCTTGTGTGGGTATTACAGAACGGTTTCCTCGCGCGCACCACTCTCCCCGTCGAGAGGTAGTACTTCATCGAAGTTCTACTTTTCTCCCACTTACTTCTTTCGAGAGAAACTTTTTCTAGAAAGCATCCGCTCTTGGCAACAAAGACTTTGCCTCGGATCGGTAGAAGGTATACCCGATAGCTTCCTTAGGTATCCTATGAATACGCATTTTTCCGACTTGGGTTCGAGCCAAAGTTGAAGTTTCTTGACATAAGCATCGCATCCCCAAACTTTTAGAAACGCATACTAGGTTTCTTCCCAAACCATAATTCATACGTGTCGCCTCAACGGATTTAGACGGTGCCCTATTTAAAGTGAATGTAGCTGCCTCTAGAGCGATCCCCAAAATGATAGCGTAAATCGGTAAGAGACATCATAGACCGCACTCATATCCATAGAGTGCGACATGACGCTCGACACACCGCTTACCGAGGTGTTCCAGCGCGTGAGTTGTGAAACGATTCCACATTTTTTAAGTGCGTACAAATTGTGACTTAAGTATTCTCCTCCACGATCCGATCAGAGAACTTTATCTTTCGTCACGCTGATTCTCCACCATTCTGAAATTCCTTGAACTTTTCAAAGGTCTCAGACTTTGTGTTTCATTAAGTAGACATACCCATATCTACTCAAGTCATCAAGGAGAGTGAGAACATAACGATATCCTCCATGAGCCTCAACGCCATTGGACCGCATACATCGGTATGTATGATTTCCAACAAGTTGTTGCTTCCATTGTTCCGAGAACGGAGTCTTGGTCATTTTGCCTAAGAGGCATGGTTCGATGTGTCAAACGATTCATAATCAAGAGACTCTAAAAGTCCATCAAGATGGAGTTTCTTCATGCGCTTGACACCAATGTGACCAAGGCGGCGTACACAAGTATGTGGGACTATCGTTATCAACTTTACATCTTTTCGCATCCACACTATGAACATGTGTAATATTACGCCGAGATTCATTAAGAATAAACCATCGACCATCGGAGCATGACCATAAAACATATCTCTCATATAAATCGAACAACCATTATTCTCGACTTAAATGAGTAGCCATCTCAGATCAAACGAGATCCAGATACAATGTTCATGCTCAAACTTGGCACTAAATAACAATTATTGAGGTTTAAAACTAATCCCAGAGGTAAATGTAGAGGCAGCGTCGACGGCGCATCACATCGACTCGAACCATTCCCGACGCCAAGATCGTCACCTCGCCCTTCGCCAGCCTGCTTATTCCGCAGCCCATGAGTTACAAATATGAGCAACGCACCGTATCAAATACCTGTGAGTTACTACGAGTAATCGTAAGGTACACATCAATTACATGTATATCAAATATACCTTGGTGTTGCCGCCTTCTTATCCGCTAAGTATTTGGGGCAGTTCGCTCAAAGGACCTTCCTTGCAATAAAAGCACTCGCCTGTGCTTGGGTCCGTTTTGACTTCTTCCCGATAAGCTAGCGCAACATCTTTGCCGCCCTTCTTGAAGTTCTTCTTCCTTGCCTTCTTGAACTTAGTGGTCTTATTGACCATCAACACTTGATGTTCCTTTTGATTTCAGCCTCGCGACTTCAAAGATTGAGAACACTTCAGAATGGTCTTTACCATCCCGCATGTTGTAGTTCATCACAAAGCTCTTGAAGCTTGGTGGAGCGATCGAGGATTCTCAATGACCGCCTCATCCGGAGGTTAATGTTCAATCGGGTCATACGAAGGCAACCCATATCTTCGATGTGCTCACCGACGTAACTGTTTTCTCCATCTTACAACCGAGAACTTGTCGAGACATCATATCTCTCGACCGGCATGAGCTTGGAAAACTAGTTTCAGCTCTTCAACATCTCATATGCTCCGTGATGCTCAAAACGCTTTTGGAGCCCCGGTTCTAAGTGTAGAGCATGCCGACAACGAGGGAGTAATCATCGAACGAGTCTCGCCAAACGCTCAAATCGCTTTGCAGGCGAGAACAGGGTCACCTAACGGTGCTTCTAGGACATACTTTCTTGGCAGCTATGAGGATGATCTCTAGGTTCCGACCCAGTCCGTATAGTTGCTGCCATCATCTTTCAGCTTGGTTTTCTAGAACGCTGAGTTCATGTTGACATTAGCGCTGGCCATTGATCTACAAGACATATTTGCAAAGGTTTTAGACTAAGTTCATGATAATAAAGTTCTAATCAAAATTATGAACTCCCACTTAGATTAGACATCCTCTAGTCATCTAAGTGTTACACGATCCGAGTCGATCAGCCCGTGTCCGATCATCACGTGAGACGGACTAGTCATCGTCGGTGAACATCTTCATGTTGATCGATCTTCCATACGACTCGTGTTCGACCTTTCGTCTCCGTGTTCCGAGGCCATGTCCACATGCTAGGCCTCGCCAAGTTAACCCTAAGTGTTTTCCGTAAATCTGTCTTACACCCGCTGTATGTGAACGTAGGATCCATCACACCCGATCATCACGCGGTGCTTAGAAACATTTAACCGTAGCAACGTGCACGCTAGGGGAGAACACTTTGAAATTTTATAAGGATCATCTTATTTACTACCGTCAGCCTAAGTAAACAAGATGCAAAAGCATAATAAACATCACATGCAATTATATATAGTTGTGACATGATATGGCCAATATCATCAAGCTCCATTGATCTCCATCTTCGGCTCCATGATCACTTGTCACCGGCTTGACACCATGATTCCATCATCATGATTCCATCATCGTCTTCATGAAGTGACGCTAACGACTACTTCTACTTCTATGACTAACCGCTTAGTAATGAAGAGTAGTTTACATGGCGCTTTCAATGACACGCAGGTCATACAAAAATAAAGACAACTCCTATTTCTCCGGGTTGTCATACTCATCGACATGCAAGTCGTGAATCCTATTACAAGAACATGATCTCATACATCACAATTCAACATTCATCACAACTTCTCGCCATATCACATCACATGATCAATCGCCGCAAAACAAGTTAGACGCCCCAGTTGTTGTTGCATCTTTACGGCTGCGATTGGGTTCTAGCAAGAACGCTTTTACCTACGTAATCACCACAACGTGATTTTGTCAACTTCTATTTACCCTTCATAAGGGCCCTGTTCATCGATTCCGCCCAACTAAAGTGGGAGAGACAACACCCGCCAGCCACCTTATGCAACTAGTGCATGTCACCGGTGGAACCGGTCTCACGAAGCGCACGGTAAGGTTGGTCCGGCCGCCATCCCAATACCGTGAGCAAGAAAAGACTAGTAGGGCAAGTAAGATGACAAGATCAACGCCCACAACAAATTTGTGTTCTACTCGGCATTAGAGAACTACGAAGACCTAGCTCATGATGCCACCGTTGGGGAACGCTTAAAATTAAAATTTTTCCTACGGTTTCACCAAGATCCATCTATGAGTTCATCTAACAACGAGTAACGGAGAGAGTTTGCATCTACATACCACTTGTAGATCGGAGGAAGCTTGCAAGGTGATGATGGAGTCGACTCAACGTGATTCAGATCACCATGCCAAGTGCGAACGGACAGCACCTCCGGCTCAAACACACGACGGACGAGCGACGCCTCCTCCTTCTTGATCCAGCAAGGGGAAGGAGAGGTTGAGGAAGACAAGACCACCGGCAAGACGACGGCTGAGGATGGTGGTGAGCAAGATCTCCAGGTCCCGAGCCTACGGAGGAGGAGATGTGTTGGGGGAGGGCTGCGCCTTGGGAGATGGTACAAGCCCCCCCCCTTATATAGGCCCGGGGCTGCCCCCAGAGATCCAATCTCAAGGGGGCGGCGCCAGGGGTGGAGTGCCCCCTGTCAGGGCGCTCACCCCTAGGGTTTCAACCCTAGGCAAGGGGGCCTAGGGGCACCAGCCCCTGGGCTGGTTCCTTCCCCTATGGCCCATGGGCCTCCGGATGGGTGGCCCCACTTGGACCTCGACCTTCCGTGGTCCCAGATTCCCAGAACCCCCAAACTTTCCGTGGTCAAACACCACTTCCTATATTATTATTCTTACCTCACCCTTCCTAACTCCTCGTGACGTCCGGATCTCATCCGGACTCAACAACATTCATTCACATACTAGTCTTCCTACTAACCCTAGCGCCACCGAACCTTATGTAGACCCACGGTTCGGAGACACGAGACATGACCGAGACGACTTCGGCAATAACCAACACGGGTCCGATACCCATGTTGGCTTCTACATGCTCCTCGATGATTTCATCGGCTGAACCACGGATGTCGAGGATTCTATCAAACCTCGATGCAATTCCCTTTGTCAATCGGATTATTTGCCCGAGACTCGACGTCGGTATCCCAATACCTCGCTCCCAAGCTCGCAAGGTCAATTTACTTGCATCAGAATGCATGATCCCGCCAACACCTTGGTCACTTTGAGCTCATATGATGATGCATTACGAAAGGGCCCAGAGATACCTCTCCGTTACACGGAGGACAAATCCCGCCTCGATTCATGTCAACCCAATGATACTTTCGGAGATACCCGTAATGCACCTTTATAGTCACCCAGCTTAGCTGGACGCTTGATACACCCAAGGCATTCCTACGGAACCGGAGTTACACGATCTCATGGTCGAAGGAATAGATACTTGACATTGGCAAAGCTTCTAGCAAACTAACCATACGATCTTTTATGCTATGCTTATGATTGTCTTGTCCATCACATCATTCTCCTAATGATGTGATCCCGTTATCAACAATCCAATGTCCATAGTCGAAACCATGACCATCTATTGATCACAACGGCTAGTCTACTAGAGGCTCACTAGGGACATATTGGGTCTAGTGTTCACACGTATTACGATTTCCGATAATACGCTTATAGCATGAACAAAAGACAATTATCATGAACATTGAAATATAATAATATTTTATTATTGCCCTAGGCATATTTCCAACCAAAGGATCCACTGGATTACTTTGGTACCCTGCTAGGCTTATAGCAAGGCACACATCGTCCGACACAAGATTGCATACATGATAGAGCCTATGGCAAGCATAGGAACATCTTTCATTTTCTCTTATTTCTGCAGTGGTCGGCATTGAGTCTTACTCAACTTCACACCTTGTAACACGTGCAAGAACCCTTTCTTTGCTTGATCCATCTTGAACTTCTTCAAAATTTTGTCAAGGTATGTGCTTTTGAAAGTCCAATTAGGCGCCTTGATCTATCTCTATAGATCTTAATGCCCAATATGTAAGCAGCTTCACCGAGGTCTTTCATTGAAAAACTCTTATTCAAGTATCCCTTTATGCTATCCAGAATTCTATATCATTTCCGATCGCAATATGTCATCTACATATAATATCGAAATGCCAGAGCTCCCACTCACTTTCTTGTAAATACAAGTCTCCAAAAGTCCAGAAAACCCAAATGCTTTGATCACACTATCAAAGCGCTTATTCCAACTCCGAGATGCTTGCACCAGTCCATAGATGGATCGCCGAGCTTGCACACTTTGTTAGCTCCCTTTGATCGATAAAACCTTCGTTGCATCATATACAACTCTTCTTCCGTAAATCCATTCAGAATGCGCTTTACATCCATTTGCCAAATTTCATAATCATAAAATGCGCAATTGCTAACATGATTCGGACGACTTAAGCATCGCTACGGGTGAGAAGGTCTCATCGTAGTCAATCCCTTGAACTTGTCGAAACCCTTTTGATAAGTCGAGCTTTTAGACAAGAATAACCGCGGCCCCTTTCTTCTTGAAGATCCACTTGTTTTCTATTGCTTGCCTACCCGGCAAGTCAACCAAAGTCCATACTTTGTTTTCATACATGGATCCCATCTCATTTCATGGCCTCAAGCCATTTTATGGAACGGCTCACCATCGCTTCTTCATAGTTCGGAGGTTCATCATGATCTTAGCATGATTTCCAAACAGGATTACCTATCACCGGCGGATCTTACTCGTGATCACGGGTTCAAAGAATTGATCCAAGTTTCATGATCACATCATCAACTTCCTCACTACTTTGGGTAGGTGTCTCTAAACCGTTTCGGATTTAACTACTTTCAAGTAAGGGAGAAGGTACTATTACCTCATCAAGTTCCACTTTCCTCCCACTCACTTCTTTCGAGAGAAACCTTCTAGAAAGGATCCATTCTAGCAACGAATGTCTTGCCTTCGGATCTTGATAGAAGGTGTACCCAACGTCCCTTTTGGGTATCCTATGAAACACATTCGATTTGGGTTCGAGCTATTTTGGGAAGCTTTTTCACAAAGCATCGATCCCCAAACTTTAAGAAACGACAACTTTGGTTTTTGCCAAACCATAGTTCATAAGGTGTCGCCTCAACGGATTTTGACGGTTCTATTAAGTGAATGCGCCGCCCTAGAGCATAACCCCAAAACGATAGCTAAATCGAAGAGACATCATAGATCGCACCATATCTAGTAAAGACGACATACGCTCGACACACCATTTGGGTGTTCCGGTATGGTTGAAACTATTCCGCATTGTTTCAAATTAACCAAACTCAAACTCAAATATTCACCCCACGATCCGATCAGAAACTTAATTTTCTTGTTACGATGATTTTCAACTTCACTCAAATTCTTTGAACTTTTCAAACGCCGATTATGTTTCATCAAGTAGATATACCCAATCCGCTTAAGTCATCCGTGAAGGTGAGAAAATAACGATATCCGCCACGAGCCTCAACATTCATTCCCCACATAATTAGATGTAGATTTCCAACAAACTGCTTCCATAGTAAGAACGGGTTCTAGTCATCTTGCCCATAAGGCACGGTTCGAAGTGCCAAGTGATTCATAATCAAGGACTCCAAAAGTCCATCAAGATGGAGTTTTTTCACGCTTTAATCGATATGACCTAAACGGCAAGGCCAAATAGGTTGCACTATCATT
>JAHHZJ010005953.1:0-51402 GCA_021437245.1 Aegilops speltoides | reverse complement strand
GTAAGGGTCCCAGTGCTTTTAAGCTCAAGAATTTGTGGGACCCACAAAATGCCCAAGGACGAGGAAATCATGATGAAATGAACTTTCATTTCACACGTCCTCATACTGCTATATATATATGTTTTCTGCTTGATGAAATTCATCTGATGAACTTGATATCATATTCTTCACCGATGAAGCATATGAGATTGTAAGTTACACTAATTCATCCGCAGGATGATCAACCCAAAACCAACGAAGGGTCCTCGATAGTGGATGTACAAAACACATGACGGTGACAAGAATCTATTGATGGATGCTCCTTATCACCGCCACCTAAGCATATCATCTTTGGACAAAGGCAAAAGTCGTATTGGGTCTTGGTAAGGTTTCTATCTCTAAGGATAAGGACATGGACAAAGTCATGCTTGTTGAGTCCTTAGGATACAATCTCATGTCCCTCAATGCTTTGTGATCTTGATATGGTTGTTGTTTGGCAAATATCGCTGTGTTGTGATCATGGAAGTGACAATTCCAAAGTCTTCAAGGCTTTAGGAGAGGATATCTCAGATATTGTTGATTTCTCTAGACCACAACCAGCCGTGGTGCCTACTTGCAAAAGCTTCGAAGGTTATGGCATCGACGATTGGTCACGCAGCATGAGGAATTTGAACACGCTTGAAGAAGAAGCATGTCATTGGCATTGAGAATGTCAAATTCTCAAGGATCACTTATGTGGAGCCTTGAAGTGGAAAATGACCAAGGCCAAGCATCCAAATAAGACTATCATGACCACTACCCGCCCATTCAATTGCTTCACATGGACCTCTTCGGACGAATCATTACTCAGAATACTAATGATGCATCTCTATATGGTTTTGTCATTGTTGATGATTATTCTCGATATACATGGGTACACATTGTTACTTAAAACATGAAGTGGTGAAGTCTTCAAACATTTTCCCGAGGGCTTCAACCAACTTTGGTGTGAAGATCAAGCATATCGGTGACAATGGAACTAAGTTCAAGAATTCGGTCTTGATGCCTATCTTGATGAACTTGGTATTACTCATGAGTTATCCGCTCCCTATACCCTCAAAAGAATGGCGCGAGCGAAGAACGTAACTCTTGTTGAGATGGCTCGCACTATGCTTGATGAATACAAAACGCCTTGCTTTTGGATTGATGCAATTGATATCGCCACATCATCAACAGAGTATATCTTCACAAATTCTTCAAGAAGACCGATATGAACTCCTCACCGACAAGAAACCCAATGTGAGTTATTTCAAAGTCTTCTGCTAAATGTTGGATTAGAGATCCTCACCACAACTCTAAATTTGCACCAAAGCACATGAAGGTTTCATGCTTGGTTACGAAGGACCGACACCTACGAGTCTTCAACATTGTTCTTCACAAGATTGTTGACATCAGAGTGCGGTTCGATGAAACTAATGGCTCCAAAGAGAGCACCTACCTTGGTTAGATGAACCAGCACCTAAAGATGCTATCAAGCTCAAGGCAACCGAGGATGTCATTCCGACCAAGAATCTAAGAATCATTCCTGTTCACGAAGAACGTTGAGTGATGCACCTAAAGAACATGATGAGTAAATGGTGTCAAGAAAATGGATCAAAATCCTCAAGACAACCAACTCATCCACGCTGCAAAAGAAGTGCAAGTGGAGAAGATCATCGATGACATTAGCGACCAGCCTCTCACACGCCAAAAGCTTTCATTTATCTAACTTTTGTGGGCACTATGCTTTTGTCTCTATCACAGAGCCCACTAAGGTAGATGAAGCATTTCGAGCCGGAGGATTCAGTATGCAAGAAGAATTACATCATCGAGTGAACAATATCCGAATTGGTCAATCGCCTGCATCCTCGCAAGCATAATATCATTGGCACAAAGTGGATCTACCGCAACAAGCAAGATGAAAATGGCCTTGTGGTGAGGAATAAGGCATGACTAGTAGCTCAAGGCTACACAAAGTCAAGGAATTGATTTCATGAAACTTTTGCACCTGTTGCTAGACTTGAGGCTATTCGGATATTACTTGCTTACTCTAACCATCATGATATCATCTTATATCAAATGGATGTGAAAAGTGCATTCCTCAATGGTAAGCTTGAGGAAGAAGTATATGTTGCTCAACCCCGGTTTTGAAGATCCCAAGAATCTTGACAAAGTCTTCGACTTAATAAGGCCTCTATGGCCTCAAGCAAGCCCCTCAGCTGGTATGACACATTGAAGGAATTCTTCGTGAAGAATGGCTTCACACCTGGTTCACTGACCCTACTCTTTACTAAATCATATGATGGTGAACTGTTTGTGTGCCAAATATATGTTGATGATATTATCTTTGGCTATACTAACCAACGTTATAGTGATGAATTTGCCATATGATGAGTGAAGAATATCAAATGTCTATGATGGGAGAGTTGAAATTTTCAGGTCTTCAAATTCCAAGACAAGAATGGCAATTCATATCTTAGGAGAAATACCTCAAAGATGTACGAGGAAATTTGGCATGCAAGATTGCAAAGGCATCAAAATTCCTATGCCCACAAATGGCCATCTATGCATCGATGAAAATGGTATTGACTTCGATCACAAGCTATACCGCCCATGATTGGTTCCTTATTGTACTTATGTGCATCTAGGCCGATATAATGCTTAGTGTTTGCATGTGTGCCCGATTTCAAGTGCACAAGGAATCACAACATAAGGTGAAGCATATTCTTCGATATCTAGCTCCACACCAACACTAGGATTATGGTACCCCAAGGGCTCCTTTTGATCTCATCGGATATTCCGACTGACTATGCGGTGATCGATGGACCGCAAGTCAACATCCGGCACTTGTCATTTCTGACGATCTTTTGGTCCGTTGGTCCTCGAAGAAACAGAATCGCATATCACGCTTCATCAAGGTGAATACATTGCTTGCCGGCTCAGTGGCTCAACGCTTGGATGAAGCAAACCTCAAGGACTATGGCCAACATGAAGAATGTGCCTCCTCCATGACAATGAGAGTGCCATCAAGATTGCTCACAACCCAGCCAGACTCAAGACAAAGCCACCTGTAAGCACGGGCGAGGCACCGCACAGCCATGCGGAGCAAGGTATGCGAGCGGAGTGACAGACGCCGCCGTGGCAACCGTGGCTCACCTAACGGTCGCTTTTTGCACTGTTAGCAACCGGACGGCATTAAATGCCCTTGTCCGGGCCGAGTTAGGTAGGGGACACTGTTGGTCACCGTTGTACCAACCTGCGCTATTTTCTACCTCTTCCTACGCTGCCACCCGTCACGCCCTTCAGACTATAAAAGGAGGCCCATGACGAGAAGGGGTTCGATCCATTCGACACCCACACCACCATACGCCGCGCCTCGAGCGAGATCAAATACAAGCACAAAAGCAGCAAGAGGTTTTATCTCCCGAGCCCCGGCGGGTAAAATCGCCTGCCTCCCCCAGCCTCGACCTCGACCTCGGCTCAGGCACGCCCTCCTTGCCGACTAGAAGGGCCTCGTTCCTATAGGTGCTCGGCCGCACAGAGACCGCCTTTACAGTATATGTGGATGATAACAGATAGATTCAAATTAGTATACAAAATAGGTAGAAAATGGAAATCATAATATATATATATTAATTTTTCATTAGTTCATCACAGATATATATATATGTCATCACATACACGTGATGATACTTAACTACTAGGTACAATGCATAAAATTGAAAACGAACAATACTAAAACTAATAATCCCTCCCCGGGGCGGTATTCGCGCCAAGATCTCCTCGGTGTGCGGCCTTTCCAGAGCGGAGGCAGATTCACACCTCGCAGCGCTTGACGTGTCGACGCTCTTGTAGGCGGACGGCGAACGATCTTGCCATTTTGTTGGCTCCCACAGAGCTTCGTCGATGGCACACGGAGCTTATGGGCCCAGCTCCATGTAGCGATGAGGTGCCCGCGCTCGCCTTCCTCGCAAGTACCCGCTTCGTACACCTCCTCCGCATGACGAGCGCTCGCTTCTAAAGCTCCGCCGCCCTTTTTCTAGGCGGCATCACGGCTTCACAGCCACCTGCACTGGCATCCTCCGCCATCTCTCGCTGAAAGTTGACTTTGCCCGCCGGCCATGCACTTCCAAAGACAAAGATCATCGCCCCAAACAAATCCAAATTTAGGTCCGGCCAAACTCGCCGGGCGGGCGTAGTCCTCGCTGCTTCTAATGAGCGCCTCGGGGCAAGTCCTTGTCAAGCGCTATGCAGCACCAGCGGCCATGGTAGAGATTTATATATATATATATATATATAGAGAGAGAGAGAGAGGGAGAGAGAGAGAGAGAGAAAGGCAGCAAGGGAGAATCTAGATGAATGCAAAGGGATGACGGGCAAGGTAGTATTTATTGGCAGCCGGAATCTAGATCGACAGGAACGGTACACGCGCCGGTCGCTGGGATTTACGAGTACTGTAGTGTGAATTACACGCGATTCCCGCAGCAAAATCCATGTGTGAACATAATAGCTGACGGTTCCCAATGCAGAATTGTGTATGATTAATAAAGCCTGCCACTCACCTTCCAAACCTTGAGGCTAAATAGAGGGCTAATCGTAGGGCCAGTTGTCTTGCCAGATTTTACATTTTCATTTTTGAACACCAGATATTTACATCGCTTGATGATTTTTAACTCACACACAAGTACACAAATATGATTTTTCAAACCGTTATGGTTAGCCGTTGCATGTAGATGTAGTTCAAATTTCAATTACGTCATTAAATGGCTAGAAAATCACTATATGTCTTCAAAAGGTCAAATGACCCCTGAAATTTTCCAATTTTTCACATGCCAGTTGTATTAGTGCACGTTAAACTAGAAAAAATTGAAGGTCGTAAGAGGAAGCTATCTGCCATTCATCATCAAACATGCATTGTTCCCTTCTCGGAACCACGAGCCTTCTAGTGAGTTGCTCTGGTTTGTGAGGGGTGTGTGTCCAAACTTTTATCAAACGGACCAATTTTTGTACCACATCATCTTGGTGGCATAACATTACATGAAGCAAGGTTTCATGTTTTTCTGATCATTTTTTATTTTTTGGAATAAAAATGCCATGGCACTCCATGCATGTACATGTGTCCATGCCGTGAGACCAATATGTTTGAAAATTCCTTCTACTTTACTCCACATGGAATTAACTTGCACACAAGTACACAAATATGATTTTTCAAACCGCTATGGTTAGCCATTGCATGTACATCTAGTTCAAATTTGAATTACTCATTAAATGGCTAGGAAATCACTTAAATATCTTCAAAAGGTCAAATGACTGAAATTTATCAAATTTTCACATGAAAGTTTGTATCAATGCACATTACACGTGAGAAACTTTTTGAAGGCCGTAAGAGGAAGCTATTTTCCATTCGTCATCAAACATGCATTGTTCCTCTCGTAATCACGAGCCTTCTAGTGAGTTGTCTGCTTGTGAGGGGTATGTGTCCAAACTTTCATCAAGCAAGCTTATTTTGTACCACATCATCTTGGTGGCATGACATTACATCAAGTAAGGTTTCATGTTTCTCTGATCATTTTTAATTTTTGAATAATAATGCCATGGCACTCCATGCATGTATATGTGTCCATGCCGGAGACCAATATGTTTGAAAATTTTGTAATTTATCGCACATGGAATTAACTCGCATGTAAGTACACAAATATGATTTTCAAACCGCTATGGTTAGCCGCTGCATGTACATCTAGTTAAAATTAGAATTACGTCATTAAATGGCTAGGAAATCACTTAAATTTCTTCAAAAGGTCAAATGACCCTGAAATTTTCCAAATTTCGTGATACAGCTTGGTCAGTGCACATTACACGAGAAAATTTTGAAGGTCAGAAGAGGAAGCTCTCTCTGCTCGTCATCAAACATGCATGTATTCCCTCTTGGAACCACGAGCCTTCTAGTGAGTAGCCCTGGCCAGAGGGGTGTGTGTCCAAACTTTCATCAAACAGCCAATTCTTCCACATCATCTTGGTGGCATGATATTACATCAAGCAAGGTTTCATGTTTTCCTTATCATTTTTAATTTTGGAACTAAAATGCCATGTCACTCCATGCATGTACATGTGTCCATGCCAGAGACCAATATGTTTGAAAATTCCTTCTAATTTATCTGACATGGAATTAACTCGCACACAAGTACACAAATATGATTTTCAAACCGCTATGGTTAGCCGTCGCATGTACATCTAGTTAAAATTAGAATTATCACATATAAATGGCTAGGAAATCACTTAAATTTCTTCAAAAGGTCAAATGACCCCTGAAATTTTCCAAATTTCGCATGACAGTTTGTATCAAGGCACATTACACGAGAAAATTTTTGGAAGTCAGAAGAGGAAGCTTCGCCGTTGTCATCAAACATGCATTGTTCCCTCGGAACCACGAGCCTTCTAGTGTGTAGCCCGGTTTCAGAGGGGTGTGTGTCCAAACTTTCGCCAAACAGCCAATTCTTCTCCCACATCATCTTGGTATGATATTACATCAAGCAAGGTTTCATGTTTTCCCGATCATTTTTAATTTTTCGGAATTAAAATGCCATGTCACTCCATGATGTACATGTGTCCATGTCGTGAGACCAATATGTTTGAAAATTCCTTCTAATTTACTGCACATGGAATTAACTCGCATAACAAGTACACAAATATGATTTTTCAAACCGTTATGGTTAGCCGTTGCATGTACATCTAGTTCAAATTAGAATTACGGTCATTAAATGGCTATGAAATCACTTAAATGTATTTCAAAAGGTCAAATGACCCTAAAATTTTCCAAATTTTCACATGACAGTTATCAAGGCACATTACACGAGAAAAAAATTTGAAGGCCTAGAGGAAGCTATCTCGTCGCTCATCATCAAACATGCATTGTTCCTCTCTAACCATGAGCCCTAGTGAGTTGTCTGCTTGTGAGGGGTGTGTGTCCAAACTTTCATCAAACAGAAAATTTTTGTACCACATCATCTTGGTGGTTGCCACTTTAGCAATCGCGTTGGTTTTCCTTGTAGAGGAAAGAGGATGCACCAAAGTAAAGTAAGTATTTCCTACTTTTTTAGAACCAAGGTATCAATCCAATAGGAGGCCTCAAAAGTCCCTCGCATCTACACAAACAAACAAGAAACTCGAACCAACACGATAAAGGGGTTGTCAATCCCTTCACGGTAACTTACAAAAGTGAGATCCGATAGAGATAATAAGATAAGATAAATATTTTTTGGTATTTTTATGATATAGATTGGAAAGTAAAGATTGCAAATAAAGATAGATGGAAAACTTATATGATAAAAGATAGACCCTGGGCCATAGGTTTCACTAGTGGCTTTCTCAAGATAGCATAAGTATTACGTGTGAACAACATCATTTAGCAATTGATAGAAAAGTGCATAGTTATGAGATTATCTAGGCATGATCATGTATATAGGCATCACGTCCACAACAAGTAGATTGAAATGATTCTCGATCTACTACTATTACTCCACACATCGATCGACTCTTGCCTACATCTAGAGTATTAAGTCATAAGAACAGAGTAACGATTAAGAAGATGACATGATGTAGAGGGATAAACTCAAGCAATATGATATAAACCCCATCTTTTATCCTCGATGGCAACAATAATAACACGTTCTTTGTCGCCTCGGCTGTCACTAGGAAACGACACCACAAGATTGAACCCAAAGCTAAGCACTTCTCCCATTGCAAGAAAGATCAATCTAGTAGGCCAAATGAAAGCACATTTGCTCCCTAGGTGGTTTTGGTAATTAATGACAACATACTTTGTGGTTGGACTAATGCTTTCATCAAGTATGTTTCAGAAAAGTCAATCACCGCATGGCAAAAGGATCAAGAGGTGGACCCCTAGGATGCTAAGGAAAGGATTGGCAAAAGCTCAAGACTCCATTTTGGTTTAGTGATCCAAGATCACATTGAGTCCATAGGAAAGCCAATACAATTAAAGGGGATGAGGTTATGATGATGATCCGTTGCTCAAAGTGCTTAGTGATTTATCTCTCAAACTATCGCAATCTTTCATTCCAACATAAACTCATAAGTAATCTCGGTCCCACCGATTCCATAAACTCAGTCACACCGAGATGAACCACCACCATATAGCCAAACCCTAATTTTTCGGATTTTCCGATTCCAACTCGGTCATACTAAAACTAGTGCTGCTTCAGAACCTTCTCAGACTCAAATCGGTGTCACCGAGATGAGAAAGTCGGTCCCACCGAGATTGGCAAACCCTAGACTTTGGAAGAATCGACTAACGAGATTGTATTTTCGTCCCACCGAAAATCCCAACGCTCAAGATTTGAATTTCGGTCTCACCGAAGTTGTCAACTTCGGTCCCACCGAGATTGGTCAAATGTGTGTAATGGTTGATTTGTGTGGAGGCTATAAATACCCTCCACCTCCTCTTCATTTGTGGAGAGCCATCGAAAGAACTACCACTCCTACCTTACATTTCGAGAAGAAAACTACCTACCCTTGTGTTGAGATCAAGTTGCTCCACTCCCACCATATGAAACTTGATTTCTAGCCTTCCCAAGTTGCTTTCCACTCAATCCTTTCTTCCACCACAGCCAAATCAGTGAGGAGAGTTGAGTGTTGGGGAGATTATCATTTGAAGCACAAGAGCAAGGAGTTCATCATCACCAACACCGCCTATTACCTTTTGGAGGGTGGTGCCCTAGATTGGTTAGGTGTCGCTGGGAGCCTCCGCAAGATGTGGAGTTGAACCAAGAAGTTTGTAAGGGCAAGGAGATCGCCACTTCGTGAAGATCTACCCGAGTAAGGCTAGTCCTCCGTGGACGAAGCCATGATGGCATAGACAAGGTTGCTTTTTCGTGGACCCTTCGTGGGTGGAGCCTCCGTGGACTCTCGCAGCTGCTATTCTCCGTGGGTTGAAGTCTCCATCAACGGATTGACGATAGCATTACCTATCGGAACCACGAGAAAATCTCCGTGTTCCAAATTATGCTTCACAATCTCTCCCTTACTACTTGTGCATTTACTTTCCGCTGCCCATACTCTAGAATTGCATGTGTAGTATGTTGCTCGACTTGTATGCATGATGCTTGACTTGATCCTCATTATGAACTTGCTAAAACTTGCCCTAATCAAAAGGCTAATCTTTAAGTGTCGAGTAGTCTAATCACCCCCCTCTAGACACTCTTGCCTTCAACGATCCTACACCAAACCAAACTGATAATTCAAGAGACTTGCAAAGATAACCAATCACACATAAAAGAATTCAGAGGAGATTCAAATATTTCATAGATAAACTTGATCATAAACCCACAATTCATCGGATCACGCACAAACACATCAAAAAAGAGTTACATCGAATATATCTCCAAGAAGATCGAGGAGAACTTTGTATCGAGATTCAAAGAGAGAAGAAGCCATCTAGCTAATAACTATGGACCCAAGGTGTGTGGTAAACCACTCCCAACTCATCGGAGAGGCCTTGAGATGATGTAGAGGCCTCCGTGGTCGATTCTCCGGGCGAGTGCCGCAAGGCTCCAAGATGGGATCTCACGGACATGTATACAAGGGCAAGGAAATAGTTTTCGTGGTGCTCCTAGATGTTCTCGGTACATGGATATATAGGAGGAAGAAGTAGGTCGGTGGAGCCACGAGGGCCCACGAGGGTGGGGGGCATGCCCACCCCACTAGGGCGGTGAGGGAGCCCCGACTAGGGGTATCCGGACAGCCGACTGTACATTGTCCGGACTATTAAAGCGTGAAGATACAAGACTCAAGACTTCATCCCGTGGTCCGATGGAACTCTCTCATGCGGAAGGCAAGCTTGGCATTCGGATGTTATATTTCCTTCCTTGTAACCGACTCCATGAAATTTCTAGACCTCTCCTGTCTATATAAACCGGAGAGGTTGGTCCTTAGAAGGTCGATCACAATTATAATCATACCATCATAGGCTAGCTTCTAGGGTTTAGCCTCTATGATCTCGCGTGGTAGATCTACTCTTGTACTACCCATATCTTCAATATTAATCAAACAGAAGTAGGGTTTTACCTCCATCGAGAGGGCCCAACCTGGGTAAACATTGTGTCCCTTGCTTCCTATTACCATCAGCCTAGACGACAAATCTAGACCCCCACCCGAGATCCGCCGGTTTTGACAATCGACATTGGTGCTTTATTGAGAGTTCTTCGGTCATCGCTGCAAGGCTTGATGGCGCCTTCAATCATCACAACAACACGGTCCAGTGAGGCTTTTCTCCCCGACAGATCTTCATGTTTTGCCGACCGGGCCAATTCGCTGGCCACCTAGAGCAGATCGACACCACGCTGCCACGTGATCATGTTCGAAACCTGAACTACACGGCTGATATCTGCGGAGACTTGATCTTCGACGGATTCGGGCCTACTCCAGCAGCACCGGACACTCACGACGAGCACGGCTTAGACCTGCTGTCGGACAATGCTCGGGGTATCACCCGCACGCCTGACTTAAACCGAGTAGGCTGCGCTGTTTAAGGATCGGAGGGATGGACCCCGCCTGCAGGCTATACAACCATCGGGTGAAGCCAACACATGCCTCATTTCGAGGAAGCTTAGACTCAACCCCGGATTCAGATCCGTTGTAGGTCCCAGCCCACCTCCGAGCCCGGCCAGCCTAGTTGGGCTCCCGTAATGGAGTTTACCGCAAGGACATCTTCCAAATACGCCTTTTGACGTGATTGAACTCGCTAAAGTCTCTATCTTTATCAGAGACTCGCGTCAACTATGTCCGGCTCGAGGGAAGTAGGTATGGCGAAGGAATTCGCCGCTCACCAACCACCCACTTAATTGCCACGATCGACATCTAACCAAGTGTTTGACTTTGACCAAGACATCGGTATGGATGACGATGCAGGAGAAGAACACAAACCACCTCTCATCATGTGGACAGCCACCTCTTCCTATGATATATATATGGTGGACACCAAGGAAACCAATGGCGATGAGGCAATGGAGGATAATCCTCGTGGAGAAAAGCAAAGCATGGAGGCTGGCTGCCGCTTCCAAGCCCGCCATTAATACCGCCCCGCATATGAAATCAATTTGATGGTGCCAAGAGGAATACAACCTCACCAGCCCGCCTTTGAGCAGGCCGAACAGAAGATGAGAAGGTCAGCCTGTGATGAACAGCGATCGACAGATATCCGGAGGAGGACAACTATATGCCCTCCAAGACGATTTAAATTAGCCTCGCGATTTACTAGTTCGGCGACTTGAGGATCCCGTGGAGCAGGAGCGCTCAAGCGCCGCTTATTGCCACCGCGAGGAGCCTCAAGAAGAAGCAGCAGAACTCCATGCCGATCAAGACCTGCTCACGTATAGATGGACTAAGGTCCCGTGAAGGAAATATGCCCTAGAGGCAATAATAAAGTTATTATTTATTTCTTATTTCATGATAAATGTTTATTATTCATGCTAGAATTGTATTAACTAGAAACATAATACATGTGAATACATAGACAAACATAGTGTCACTAGTATGCCTCTACTTGACTAGCTGCTATCGAGATGGTTATGTTTCCTAGCCATGGACAAAAGAGTTGTCATTTGATTAACGGATCACATCATTAGGAGAATGATGTGATTGACATGACCCATTCTTAGCCTAGCACTTGATCGCTTAGTATTCTGCTATTGCTTTCTTCATGACTTATACAAAGTTCCTGCAACTATGAGATTGTGCAACTCCTGCTTACCGGAAGAACACTTTTGTGCTACCAAACGCACAACGTGAATCGGGTGATTATAAAGGTGCTCACAGTGTTTCCGAAGGTACATGTTGAGTTGGCATAATTCGAGATTAGGATTTGTCACTCCGATTGTTGGAGAGGTATCTTCTCTTCTCGTAATACTCATCACCTAAGCCTTGCAAGCATGTAACTAATGAGTTAGTTATGAGATGATGTATTACGGAACGAGTAAAGAGATTTGCCAATAACGAGATTGAACTAGGTATTGATACCGACGATCAAATCTCTGCAAGTAACATACCGATGACAAAGGAACAACGATGTTGTTGCGCGTCTGACCGATAAAGATCTTCAGAGAATATGTAGGAACCAATATGGGCATCCAGGTCCCGCTTATTGGTTATTGACCGAGACGTGTCTCGGTCATGTCTACATTGTTCTAACCGTAGGGTCCGCACGCTTAAGGTTTCGACAGATATTTATATATTAGAGTTTGATGTACCGGGAGTTCGAGTCCCGGATGAGATCGGGACATGACGAGGAGTCTCGAAATGGTCTAGACGTAAAGATCGATATATTGGACGAGTATATTCAAGTTCGGAAAGGTTCCAGTCATTCGGTATTTATCGACACGGAGAGTTACGCCGGGAGAAGTATTGGGCCTTATTAGCCTCAAGGGAAAGAGAGAGGGACTGCCTAGGTAGGCAGACGCCCCCAAGGCCTAGTCCGAATTGATTAGGGAGGCCGACCCCTCCTTCCTTCCCTTCTCTCCCTTCCTAGTCTCCTACTCCTACTACATGGAAGGATCCTAGTTGACTAGAGGGGGGAATCCATCCCTGGGAGGACTCCCCATGGCGCCGCCTCCCTAGGCCGCCTCCTCCTCCATCCCTCCTTTATATATCAGCAGGGGGCACCCTAGACACACAAGTTGATCATTGATCGCCTTAGCCGTGTGGTGCCCCTCCACGATATTACCTCGTCATATTAGCGGTGCTTAGGCGAAGCCTCTGCGACAAGAGAACATCAAGATTGTCACCACGCAGTCAGGTAGCGGAACCCCCTCGGCGCCTAATCGATTGAGATCGGGTGCGCCATCGAGCTGTACGCTGTCAAGAACTCGGAGGTGTCGGAGTAACGGTGCTTGGATCGGTCGGATCGAGGACGACGCTGCGCCAACGCCCGCCGGGTTCACGAGGGTAAGACAACACTCTCCTCGCTATATCATCACCATGATCTTTGCGTAGCGAGGAAACTTTTGAAATTACTACGCCCCCAACACCGCAGCCGAGGAATACGGACTCGAGCACCAACGGTTGATCGGCCACCCTGCGGGCCGATAAATGGGATATCAGCCCAATACCAGCGCGCACCCCCACGCCAATACACTACGACCGGCAATGCAGGACCTGCAAGATATATTGGAAAACAAAGCAGACAACCAAGATCGACCACGGATCGCGCGCCAAGACGCGATTTACGACCGCTATGACGGATACATTATCAACAAGTCCGCCGAGCTGAACATAGCAACCTAGACCAATCAAAATGCGAGTCACATAGCTCGCATGTAGGCGCCAAGACTCCCTCGCTTCATCGACGAGTAATGGATCATGAATTCGTATGGGTTCAAACCCGTAAACATCGAATCATACGATGGCACGGCTGCACTCCTGCAAGATGGATCAAAGATTTCTTCTCCACATTCACATGGCCCTTGGAGACGCACCACGCCATCAAGTATCTTCCCTTAAGCTCAAAGGACCAGCCCAAGATCGCTAAACAGCCTGCCAAAGAAATTCCATTGGCAATTGGAAAACTCGAAGTCGATTCCTGACAACTTCAGTATATAATGTGCGACCACCGGTGTCATGACCCGAGCCACATTACTCAATAGTCCGGAGAGTTAGCCGAAAATTCTCGACTCGGTTCCTAACTAAAAGAACCAATAGTTGACCGGACGCCGGCCCGGGCGTTTTAAGCATAATATCCGCGGACGAGTGGCTCGCCCCACCTCAGCCAGGAAAACCCAAGTCCATGGCAGCTCACAACACTAATGGCCCGCTTATGCGGGCGGACAGCTGGTTGGCTCGCAGCAGCACTACGCCACATTCGCACTTCGATGGTTACATAATAAGCCACGTATAAGCGATCAACAACGGTGACAAGACTAAAGACACGGAATCAACGCCGGATCCAGCCGGATCCAAGCCCGCCGCTCAAAAGAAAGGCCAATCAGATAATCTACCGACCACATATCGCAACAGCAGGCCAAATTCATGGCACTCGGACAAGCCAGCCAACCACACCAATAGAGCCAAAAGATGGTGCTGTTCTCGAGTGGGTTGGTCCAAGTCCAAGGCGAGGGCTTGGGATCATTAGAAATCCCAATACATCCTCTCCTTGAACCGGGGTTGATGTTGACAAGGACGGTGCCTTCCGCCCGCCAAGGAGGTGTGGCACGCCGAACCCCCTAGTCATCTTGGTCGCTGCCGCCCTTGAAAGGACGGTCGAGCCTGAGTTCCCGCGCTTCGGGAGTGGTGATGACGGAGATAAAACAAGGCAGGACGGAGAAGGTGGATGGTGGAGGGCTAGGTCAAAGTACGATGGCGGATGCCTTTGCCTCCAACCGTGACCTGCCGCCTCATCTTCCGCCCTTCCTTCCTCCCCGCACCATCATCGCCGCCCTTTGAGCGAGAAGGGAGGGATGTTCTCTGTTCCTTCGCCCCTTCAGAATGGTCTTCTCCGCTGAGCTCTCGGATGACCGCCAGGCTCAAGCCAGGCTTTTGCTCGCCTTGGACGCGTGCACTGGGAACACCACTCCGCCTCCTGCCTCCTGGCAGCCTCGCCACTCCGGTCTTGTCAGGCCGCCCGGGCAGGCCGTGATGGGACTAGGAAGGCCTCGCTAGGTGCTTCTTTTCCTCCTTCCTCCGTAGTACCGTGGAGGGAAAACGAAAGAGGATACCACGGGCACTTATCTTTTTCAATCTTAAATTTGTAGGCACTTGCCAAATTTTAATTCAAGTAATGTAATCTCGAGTCCATGTATGTGTTCTGTAAGGCTTGTACTTGTATAATCAGTATATTAATGAAAAAGATGTTTTGTCGGAACTCATGCATGTGTATGTCCAGCAAAGGTGGGATGCCTCCTTACTTAAATAAATGAGTCTTCCCAAAGAGTTATCCCGCTTTATTCTTTTCTATTTTGTTGCCGGGACTAGAGTCTACCAGCAAAAAATAGGGACCAGCTCCCGCCGATCCTTTTCAGCAAAGGCCACGGCAACCACCTAGGCTGAAGCAACATTCGAAGTGTGGAGCACCTAAGCCAAGAGCTTGAAGCTTTATGCACAAGTTTTAGCTACATAACACTTATGGACAAGAGGTAGAACTTATTTGTTTGTCTTGCCGGGATCGTGAAAAGGTCCATCTTCTCAACTCCTTGTAGAAGCCAAGTCCGTAGGAACCTCGCAACTTTATGCAGATGAGAATGATGCGTGATGAGATCCCGTCAATATGCATATGCAGATGCTCATGAAATGCTTATGATAATGCTCTTGGAATGCTCATGCATGCATGCAGCTTGGTCGCCCCAGCTTCATTTATTTCTTCGCATTGCATTGCTGCCTCGCTTTGTAAGGGGTTACATGCAGCTGAGGCAAGGCATGTACAAATGGGTGGCTGCCGGGCAGGGCCTGACAGCCGCGCCTTACGGGTAGAACTTGCGGAGATGCTCAATATTCCATGAGTTTTGCAATTGAATGCCATCTCCGGTCTCCAGATGTATTGGCGCCGTCCGTGACTGCATACCCGGTAAGGGCCTTCCCACTTTGGTGTCAACTTTTTGTACCCTTGGCCGATCAACGCCGCTAAGGACATCGCTTCCTCAAAACATCGGCACGAACCCCGCGGCTATGATAGCGACGCAGGCATGTTGATAGCGTGCAGCACGCAGCAGCCCGTAGATGGTTCTCTCAGTAGCACAACATCGTCACACCAGTGCTGATCTTGCGCTACTTCATCATAGGCAAGCACTCGAGGCGACCCATAAATTAGTTCCGTGGGGATAACTGCTTCTGCCCCATATACCAGGGAGAAAGGAGTCTGCCCAGTAGCCCAATTTGGTGTCATTCTGAGGGACCAGAGGACTACCGGCAGCTCCTCGATCCACCACCTGCCATGCTTCCGTAGCGTATCAAAGGTTCTTGTCTTGAGGCCGCATAGCAGTTCAGCGTATGCCCTCTTAGCTTGTCCATTGCTTCTGGGGTGTGCCGTAGAGGCAAATTATACTTTGCTTCCAAGGGGTGCGAATATATTGCATGAAGGCGCGGCACGTGAACTGCCGCTTGCCGGTAATGATCCTTGCCGGAACTCCAAAACGACACACCAGTTCCTTCAAGAACTTATAGCTGATCGAGCGCTTACTTTTCACGGGATTCACTTCCGCCACTTCGTAAACTTGTCGATGGCAACTAAAAAGAATTCAAAGCCCCTATTGCTCGGGGAGGGCCAAGGATATCGAGCCCCAAAACTGAAAATGGCCGTGATAAAGGGATTGTTTTGCCGCAGGCAGGTGGATATTCTTGGAATGGAACTAGTAGGCTTCACATTTCGTGACAAGCTCGACCGATCTTGGAGGGTTGTGGGCCAATAGAATCTTTGACGTAATGCTTTCCCAACTAATGCCCTTGACCCAATGTGGGAGCCAGACATGCCCTGTGTATCTCAGCCATGAGTTCCTTCCTTCTTCCCCGCAGATGCACTTCAATTTCACACTGTTGGCCTCCTTATGTACAGAGTGTCATCGACAACTGGTATATACCGGCCCTCCGGCTACACTTTCACCTCATCTTGGTCATTGGGGAGTTCTCCGGTTTGGAGAAAGTGGACTATGTGCCTTGCCAAAGTTGGAGCCTGGCCTGCAATGAGGACTAGCGGCACCTCCTCAATGGGGAGCACACTCGTCTGGGGGACTGTGGTCCCGGAGGAGGGTGCACTGGCAAGTTGTGAGGTTTCGGCAGGGTCCCTTCTAGGAGCATGAGGCTCTACCGGGAGAGCCTTACCGGAGTCCATCTTTCTCCTCTTCTGGCCCATTGTTGCTGGGGATACGGAGGGTTGAGTAAGATGGAGAACAAAAGTTCCTAGTTCCACAGGAAGCTTTTGCGCAACACACTTTGATGATGATCAGAATGATGTTTTCCGCGATGAGGTACGTATATGTTTGCAACTGTCAAAGCGCCATCCAATCTTCTCACTTGCTTAACGATGCCTCCATCAATAGACTTTCGTAATCCTTATTGACTTGTCTCACCACAAGCTGTGAATCTCCTCGAATAATCAGCTTCTAGATTCCCAATTCTGCAGCAATCCCGAGCATGCACTCATCGCGATCGCTAATGACACTATGATCGTGAGACCCTTCGAGAAACTATATGCGATGCAATAATCGCAAACGTGTTAGAGAACCGCCTAAAATGTGCAAAACGCTTAGACGGCTGCATCAAACACGGCCAGATTTTAGTGCGTGGTGTGATATACATCAATTCAATTAACTCTTTATGGCGAGGAGGAACAAAAGAAACAGTCACTAGATGAAGGCGCAGGTGATACACAAAGATAGCTCACTCGGATGATCCTTTGTGATCGTGCACCACAAAAGAAATGGTCTGCCAGATCAAGGTGTGTGTGCGATACGCATGCGGTTGACTCGGATGAACTGCTTATGTTGAAACAAGAGAACAGTAAAATTCAATAATAAGATGTGTGTGATACGCTGCAAACAGGTCTGTGATTTAGAAATGTGTGCTAAGACCAATAATACACACACGATTGCTTCTAATAAGATGTATGTGATATGCTCTGTCTACACAACATGTCTTGGCCATTGGGGGACGGGCGTCAACCGATATGCCGTAAGGATGCAAGAGGCATCCTATATCAGAAGGACTAGTTGTTCCACCAGAGCTCATCTAAGACAACTCTCAAGTTAAGTGTGCTCAGCTGGAGTAGCCACGATGGGTGACCTGGATGGGAAGTTGGTTGATGTTAAATTAATCGATAGGATGAGTCATATCGGTCAAATGACCGAATGACCCATTCTCAGCTAATTTAACCTCGAGGTCCTTGTTTTTATTTTTATTTTGTTTTTTAACATATGTTAAAGAAGGTCTACCGCATTACTTTTTGACAATGTGTATACGTGGCATAGAGTTGATCCATCCGACCTGTTTGTGATGGAATAAGCTGTAGTTGTGGGCAAACGCTGTTCTCAGACAACCGCTTACATTGATGAATTCATCACCGACGGTTCCCTAGTGTGGTCCACGCTCATCTCATCATCATCTACTTTGTGCTAGCTCGATGTTCCTTTATATTGTAAGTTTCCATTAATTGATGGTGTTCTATGAACACACCATCGCTTCCCGACTTTTCTCACCTTTTCCCCGCCACCCGATATTGCACATAAACCTAGGTGTCACATGATGCACGGAGGCAACAAGCGCAGCCTGTAGCACATCCACCTTTTCCAAGCATGCCATGCGCCAAAGCGCCTACCATCAACCTCGCCGACGAGGAAAACTAAAGGCACCACGGTCCGCCGAGGCCACGGCTATCCCCGTAACGTGATGGACGACGCCATGATGCGCCATCGCCAGGTTGAGCAGACTTTGGTGCATGGTGCTTCAGCGCCATGATCAAGATAGGCATGTCAGCATCGAGAGGTTGCAACTCGCCACACAACATGATCGATGGCGTGCCGCAGAGCAAGCTAGGCATGTCCGCTGATAGGCTGTGGCTCACCACACAAAGAGTGTTGGAGCGCCACAGAGCGAGATGCGTGCGCCCGCACAACAAGAGCGGATCCATTGGTGCTTTTGCCTGTCGCCAGGCGCCGTGAAGGTACACGCCCTCAAGATTTCCATTTTCGGCGGGCACATGCCTTCGCGGCCAGATTGCACGTAGGTCGTCAGCGCCAGACCAGACGGACGCCGCCGCCGCTATATGGGTCGCTGTTTTTTGTCCGCGCCTGCTCGATGCCAACGTGCTGGCTGGTAGGCTCGACCGCTTCTTGGCCTGTGTCCACTGGGCGCAGAGAGGAACATGGCCATCGTGATCCTCGAGGTGATCTCGATGAAATAGCCAACTTGGAGCTCGAGATCACGCCTCAGATGTACTCATGAGGTTTCACCACTTGGACGAACGCCGCACGAAGTTTAGGCAGAGCCAAGAGCTATCGAGGCAAGGGCTGCTGGTCATGGTCTCATGGACGCTTTTATTTTGTTGAGTCATTTTGACGGGATAGGTATGTATTCACAACAATCATACTATTGCCTGCTTAACGTGTACTTATTTCTGTTCTTATGGTCTGTTTCAATGTCTCTTTATACGCATTCCATTCTCAGATATGTTTCAGTACTAAAGTAGGGTACCTTAGTACTCAACTTGTGCACGGCAGTCAAGACTACCGCAAGAAGGCTTGCCGCCCGCCAAGACCTCCACCATTCTCACTACTTCCATTCAAGAACAAAGTATCAACCGAGAAACCAAGGCCCCGCAAGAGGAGCTTGCCGGAAGGCCCACCAAGGCGCCCAGAAGATTTGCCGACGCCCGCAAGGTCCCCGGCAAGATTCGCGATCGCAAGCTTGCCGCACAACAAGAGAAGGGTCAGCTGCAGGCACTTGCAGCGCAAGGCTGCCACCCAAACTCCAGCGCATCCAGCGACGTGTCACCCCAAAGCCACCTGTAAGCACGGGCGAGGCACCGCACAGCCATGCGGAGCAAGGTATGCGAGCGGAGTGACAGACGCCGCCGTGGCAACCGTGGCTCACCTAACGGTCGCTTTTTGCACTGTTAGCAACCGGACGGCATTAAATGCCCTTGTCCGGGCCGAGTTAGGTAGGGGACACTGTTGGTCACCGTTGTACCAACCTGCGCTATTTTCTACCTCTTCCTACGCTGCCACCCGTCACGCCCTTCAGACTATAAAAGGAGGCCCATGACGAGAAGGGGTTCGATCCATTCGACACCCACACCACCATACGCCGCGCCTCGAGCGAGATCAAATACAAGCACAAAAGCAGCAAGAGGTTTTATCTCCCGAGCCCCGGCGGGTAAAATCGCCTGCCTCCCCCAGCCTCGACCTCGACCTCGGCTCAGGCACGCCCTCCTTGCCGACTAGAAGGGCCTCGTTCCTATAGGTGCTCGGCCGCACAGAGACCGCCTTTACAGTATATGTGGATGATAACAGATAGATTCAAATTAGTATACAAAATAGGTAGAAAATGGAAATCATAATATATATATATTAATTTTTCATTAGTTCATCACAGATATATATATATGTCATCACATACACGTGATGATACTTAACTACTAGGTACAATGCATAAAATTGAAAACGAACAATACTAAAACTAATAATCCCTCCCCGGGGCGGTATTCGCGCCAAGATCTCCTCGGTGTGCGGCCTTTCCAGAGCGGAGGCAGATTCACACCTCGCAGCGCTTGACGTGTCGACGCTCTTGTAGGCGGACGGCGAACGATCTTGCCATTTTGTTGGCTCCCACAGAGCTTCGTCGATGGCACACGGAGCTTATGGGCCCAGCTCCATGTAGCGATGAGGTGCCCGCGCTCGCCTTCCTCGCAAGTACCCGCTTCGTACACCTCCTCCGCATGACGAGCGCTCGCTTCTAAAGCTCCGCCGCCCTTTTTCTAGGCGGCATCACGGCTTCACAGCCACCTGCACTGGCATCCTCCGCCATCTCTCGCTGAAAGTTGACTTTGCCCGCCGGCCATGCACTTCCAAAGACAAAGATCATCGCCCCAAACAAATCCAAATTTAGGTCCGGCCAAACTCGCCGGGCGGGCGTAGTCCTCGCTGCTTCTAATGAGCGCCTCGGGGCAAGTCCTTGTCAAGCGCTATGCAGCACCAGCGGCCATGGTAGAGATTTATATATATATATATATATATAGAGAGAGAGAGAGAGGGAGAGAGAGAGAGAGAGAAAGGCAGCAAGGGAGAATCTAGATGAATGCAAAGGGATGACGGGCAAGGTAGTATTTATTGGCAGCCGGAATCTAGATCGACAGGAACGGTACACGCGCCGGTCGCTGGGATTTACGAGTACTGTAGTGTGAATTACACGCGATTCCCGCAGCAAAATCCATGTGAACATAATAGCCGACTTCCCAATGCAGAATTGTGTATGATTAATAAAGCCTCGCCACTCACCTTCCAAACCTTGAGGCTAAATAGAGGGCTAATCGTAGGGCCAGTTGTCTTGCCAGATTTTACATTTTCATTTTTGAACACCAGATATTTACATCGCTTGATGATTTTTAACTCACACACAAGTACACAAATATGATTTTTCAAACCGTTATGGTTAGCCGTTGCATGTAGATGTAGTTCAAATTTCAATTACGTCATTAAATGGCTAGAAAATCACTATATGTCTTCAAAAGGTCAAATGACCCTGAAATTTTCCAATTTTTCACATGCCGGTTGTATTAGTGCACGTTAAACTAGAAAAAATTGAAGGTCGTAAGAGGAAGCTATCTGCCATTCATCATCAAACATGCATTGTTCCCTTCTCGGAACCACGAGCCTTCTAGTGAGTTGCTCTGGTTTGTGAGGGGTGTGTGTCCAAACTTTTATCAAACGGACCAATTTTTGTACCACATCATCTTGGTGGCATAACATTACATGAAGCAAGGTTTCATGTTTTTCTGATCATTTTTTTTTTTGGAATAAAAATGCCATGGCACTCCATGCATGTACATGTGTCCATGCCGTGAGACCAATATGTTTGAAAATTCCTTCTACTTTACTCCACATGGAATTAACTTGCACACAAGTACACAAATATGATTTTTCAAACCGCTATGGTTAGCCATTGCATGTACATCTAGTTCAAATTTGAATTACTCATTAAATGGCTAGGAAATCACTTAAATATCTTCAAAAGGTCAAATGACTGAAATTTATCAAATTTTCACATGAAAGTTTGTATCAATGCACATTACACGTGAGAAACTTTTTGAAGGCCGTAAGAGGAAGCTATTTTCCATTCGTCATCAAACATGCATTGTTCCTCTCGTAATCACGAGCCTTCTAGTGAGTTGTCTGCTTGTGAGGGGTATGTGTCCAAACTTTCATCAAGCAAGCTTATTTTGTACCACATCATCTTGGTGGCATGACATTACATCAAGTAAGGTTTCATGTTTCTCTGATCATTTTTAATTTTTGAATAATAATGCCATGGCACTCCATGCATGTATATGTGTCCATGCCGGAGACCAATATGTTTGAAAATTTTGTAATTTATCGCACATGGAATTAACTCGCATGTAAGTACACAAATATGATTTTCAAACCGCTATGGTTAGCCGCTGCATGTACATCTAGTTAAAATTAGAATTACGTCATTAAATGGCTAGGAAATCACTTAAATTTCTTCAAAAGGTCAAATGACCCTGAAATTTTCCAAATTTCGTGATACAGCTTGGTCAGTGCACATTACACGAGAAAATTTTGAAGGTCAGAAGAGGAAGCTCTCTCTGCTCGTCATCAAACATGCATGTATTCCCTCTTGGAACCACGAGCCTTCTAGTGAGTAGCCCTGGCCAGAGGGGTGTGTGTCCAAACTTTCATCAAACAGCCAATTCTTCCACATCATCTTGGTGGCATGATATTACATCAAGCAAGGTTTCATGTTTTCCTTATCATTTTTAATTTTGGAACTAAAATGCCATGTCACTCCATGCATGTACATGTGTCCATGCCAGAGACCAATATGTTTGAAAATTCCTTCTAATTTATCTGACATGGAATTAACTCGCACACAAGTACACAAATATGATTTTCAAACCGCTATGGTTAGCCGTCGCATGTACATCTAGTTAAAATTAGAATTATCACATATAAATGGCTAGGAAATCACTTAAATTTCTTCAAAAGGTCAAATGACCCCTGAAATTTTCCAAATTTCGCATGACAGTTTGTATCAAGGCACATTACACGAGAAAATTTTTGGAAGTCAGAAGAGGAAGCTTCGCCGTTGTCATCAAACATGCATTGTTCCCTCGGAACCACGAGCCTTCTAGTGTGTAGCCCGGTTTCAGAGGGGTGTGTGTCCAAACTTTCGCCAAACAGCCAATTCTTCTCCCACATCATCTTGGTATGATATTACATCAAGCAAGGTTTCATGTTTTCCCGATCATTTTTAATTTTTCGGAATTAAAATGCCATGTCACTCCATGATGTACATGTGTCCATGTCGTGAGACCAATATGTTTGAAAATTCCTTCTAATTTACTGCACATGGAATTAACTCGCATAACAAGTACACAAATATGATTTTTCAAACCGTTATGGTTAGCCGTTGCATGTACATCTAGTTCAAATTAGAATTACGGTCATTAAATGGCTATGAAATCACTTAAATGTATTTCAAAAGGTCAAATGACCCTAAAATTTTCCAAATTTTCACATGACAGTTATCAAGGCACATTACACGAGAAAAAAATTTGAAGGCCTAGAGGAAGCTATCTCGTCGCTCATCATCAAACATGCATTGTTCCTCTCTAACCATGAGCCCTAGTGAGTTGTCTGCTTGTGAGGGGTGTGTGTCCAAACTTTCATCAAACAGAAAATTTTTGTACCACATCATCTTGGTGGTTGCCACTTTAGCAATCGCGTTGGTTTTCCTTGTAGAGGAAAGAGGATGCACCAAAGTAAAGTAAGTATTTCCTACTTTTTTAGAACCAAGGTATCAATCCAATAGGAGGCCTCAAAAGTCCCTCGCATCTACACAAACAAACAAGAAACTCGAACCAACACGATAAAGGGGTTGTCAATCCCTTCACGGTAACTTACAAAAGTGAGATCCGATAGAGATAATAAGATAAGATAAATATTTTTTGGTATTTTTATGATATAGATTGGAAAGTAAAGATTGCAAATAAAGATAGATGGAAAACTTATATGATAAAAGATAGACCCTGGGCCATAGGTTTCACTAGTGGCTTTCTCAAGATAGCATAAGTATTACGTGTGAACAACATCATTTAGCAATTGATAGAAAAGTGCATAGTTATGAGATTATCTAGGCATGATCATGTATATAGGCATCACGTCCACAACAAGTAGATTGAAATGATTCTCGATCTACTACTATTACTCCACACATCGATCGACTCTTGCCTACATCTAGAGTATTAAGTCATAAGAACAGAGTAACGATTAAGAAGATGACATGATGTAGAGGGATAAACTCAAGCAATATGATATAAACCCCATCTTTTATCCTCGATGGCAACAATAATAACACGTTCTTTGTCGCCTCGGCTGTCACTAGGAAACGACACCACAAGATTGAACCCAAAGCTAAGCACTTCTCCCATTGCAAGAAAGATCAATCTAGTAGGCCAAATGAAAGCACATTTGCTCCCTAGGTGGTTTTGGTAATTAATGACAACATACTTTGTGGTTGGACTAATGCTTTCATCAAGTATGTTTCAGAAAAGTCAATCACCGCATGGCAAAAGGATCAAGAGGTGGACCCCTAGGATGCTAAGGAAAGGATTGGCAAAAGCTCAAGACTCCATTTTGGTTTAGTGATCCAAGATCACATTGAGTCCATAGGAAAGCCAATACAATTAAAGGGGATGAGGTTATGATGATGATCCGTTGCTCAAAGTGCTTAGTGATTTATCTCTCAAACTATCGCAATCTTTCATTCCAACATAAACTCATAAGTAATCTCGGTCCCACCGATTCCATAAACTCAGTCACACCGAGATGAACCACCACCATATAGCCAAACCCTAATTTTTCGGATTTTCCGATTCCAACTCGGTCATACTAAAACTAGTGCTGCTTCAGAACCTTCTCAGACTCAAATCGGTGTCACCGAGATGAGAAAGTCGGTCCCACCGAGATTGGCAAACCCTAGACTTTGGAAGAATCGACTAACGAGATTGTATTTTCGTCCCACCGAAAATCCCAACGCTCAAGATTTGAATTTCGGTCTCACCGAAGTTGTCAACTTCGGTCCCACCGAGATTGGTCAAATGTGTGTAATGGTTGATTTGTGTGGAGGCTATAAATACCCTCCACCTCCTCTTCATTTGTGGAGAGCCATCGAAAGAACTACCACTCCTACCTTACATTTCGAGAAGAAAACTACCTACCCTTGTGTTGAGATCAAGTTGCTCCACTCCCACCATATGAAACTTGATTTCTAGCCTTCCCAAGTTGCTTTCCACTCAATCCTTTCTTCCACCACAGCCAAATCAGTGAGGAGAGTTGAGTGTTGGGGAGATTATCATTTGAAGCACAAGAGCAAGGAGTTCATCATCACCAACACCGCCTATTACCTTTTGGAGGGTGGTGCCCTAGATTGGTTAGGTGTCGCTGGGAGCCTCCGCAAGATGTGGAGTTGAACCAAGAAGTTTGTAAGGGCAAGGAGATCGCCACTTCGTGAAGATCTACCCGAGTAAGGCTAGTCCTCCGTGGACGAAGCCATGATGGCATAGACAAGGTTGCTTTTTCGTGGACCCTTCGTGGGTGGAGCCTCCGTGGACTCTCGCAGCTGCTATTCTCCGTGGGTTGAAGTCTCCATCAACGGATTGACGATAGCATTACCTATCGGAACCACGAGAAAATCTCCGTGTTCCAAATTATGCTTCACAATCTCTCCCTTACTACTTGTGCATTTACTTTCCGCTGCCCATACTCTAGAATTGCATGTGTAGTATGTTGCTCGACTTGTATGCATGATGCTTGACTTGATCCTCATTATGAACTTGCTAAAACTTGCCCTAATCAAAAGGCTAATCTTTAAGTGTCGAGTAGTCTAATCACCCCCCTCTAGACACTCTTGCCTTCAACGATCCTACACCAAACCAAACTGATAATTCAAGAGACTTGCAAAGATAACCAATCACACATAAAAGAATTCAGAGGAGATTCAAATATTTCATAGATAAACTTGATCATAAACCCACAATTCATCGGATCACGCACAAACACATCAAAAAAGAGTTACATCGAATATATCTCCAAGAAGATCGAGGAGAACTTTGTATCGAGATTCAAAGAGAGAAGAAGCCATCTAGCTAATAACTATGGACCCAAGGTGTGTGGTAAACCACTCCCAACTCATCGGAGAGGCCTTGAGATGATGTAGAGGCCTCCGTGGTCGATTCTCCGGGCGAGTGCCGCAAGGCTCCAAGATGGGATCTCACGGACATGTATACAAGGGCAAGGAAATAGTTTTCGTGGTGCTCCTAGATGTTCTCGGTACATGGATATATAGGAGGAAGAAGTAGGTCGGTGGAGCCACGAGGGCCCACGAGGGTGGGGGGCATGCCCACCCCACTAGGGCGGTGAGGGAGCCCCGACTAGGGGTATCCGGACAGCCGACTGTACATTGTCCGGACTATTAAAGCGTGAAGATACAAGACTCAAGACTTCATCCCGTGGTCCGATGGAACTCTCTCATGCGGAAGGCAAGCTTGGCATTCGGATGTTATATTTCCTTCCTTGTAACCGACTCCATGAAATTTCTAGACCTCTCCTGTCTATATAAACCGGAGAGGTTGGTCCTTAGAAGGTCGATCACAATTATAATCATACCATCATAGGCTAGCTTCTAGGGTTTAGCCTCTATGATCTCGCGTGGTAGATCTACTCTTGTACTACCCATATCTTCAATATTAATCAAACAGAAGTAGGGTTTTACCTCCATCGAGAGGGCCCAACCTGGGTAAACATTGTGTCCCTTGCTTCCTATTACCATCAGCCTAGACGACAAATCTAGACCCCCACCCGAGATCCGCCGGTTTTGACAATCGACATTGGTGCTTTATTGAGAGTTCTTCGGTCATCGCTGCAAGGCTTGATGGCGCCTTCAATCATCACAACAACACGGTCCAGTGAGGCTTTTCTCCCCGACAGATCTTCATGTTTTGCCGACCGGGCCAATTCGCTGGCCACCTAGAGCAGATCGACACCACGCTGCCACGTGATCATGTTCGAAACCTGAACTACACGGCTGATATCTGCGGAGACTTGATCTTCGACGGATTCGGGCCTACTCCAGCAGCACCGGACACTCACGACGAGCACGGCTTAGACCTGCTGTCGGACAATGCTCGGGGTATCACCCGCACGCCTGACTTAAACCGAGTAGGCTGCGCTGTTTAAGGATCGGAGGGATGGACCCCGCCTGCAGGCTATACAACCATCGGGTGAAGCCAACACATGCCTCATTTCGAGGAAGCTTAGACTCAACCCCGGATTCAGATCCGTTGTAGGTCCCAGCCCACCTCCGAGCCCGGCCAGCCTAGTTGGGCTCCCGTAATGGAGTTTACCGCAAGGACATCTTCCAAATACGCCTTTTGACGTGATTGAACTCGCTAAAGTCTCTATCTTTATCAGAGACTCGCGTCAACTATGTCCGGCTCGAGGGAAGTAGGTATGGCGAAGGAATTCGCCGCTCACCAACCACCCACTTAATTGCCACGATCGACATCTAACCAAGTGTTTGACTTTGACCAAGACATCGGTATGGATGACGATGCAGGAGAAGAACACAAACCACCTCTCATCATGTGGACAGCCACCTCTTCCTATGATATATATATGGTGGACACCAAGGAAACCAATGGCGATGAGGCAATGGAGGATAATCCTCGTGGAGAAAAGCAAAGCATGGAGGCTGGCTGCCGCTTCCAAGCCCGCCATTAATACCGCCCCGCATATGAAATCAATTTGATGGTGCCAAGAGGAATACAACCTCACCAGCCCGCCTTTGAGCAGGCCGAACAGAAGATGAGAAGGTCAGCCTGTGATGAACAGCGATCGACAGATATCCGGAGGAGGACAACTATATGCCCTCCAAGACGATTTAAATTAGCCTCGCGATTTACTAGTTCGGCGACTTGAGGATCCCGTGGAGCAGGAGCGCTCAAGCGCCGCTTATTGCCACCGCGAGGAGCCTCAAGAAGAAGCAGCAGAACTCCATGCCGATCAAGACCTGCTCACGTATAGATGGACTAAGGTCCCGTGAAGGAAATATGCCCTAGAGGCAATAATAAAGTTATTATTTATTTCTTATTTCATGATAAATGTTTATTATTCATGCTAGAATTGTATTAACTAGAAACATAATACATGTGAATACATAGACAAACATAGTGTCACTAGTATGCCTCTACTTGACTAGCTGCTATCGAGATGGTTATGTTTCCTAGCCATGGACAAAAGAGTTGTCATTTGATTAACGGATCACATCATTAGGAGAATGATGTGATTGACATGACCCATTCTTAGCCTAGCACTTGATCGCTTAGTATTCTGCTATTGCTTTCTTCATGACTTATACAAAGTTCCTGCAACTATGAGATTGTGCAACTCCTGCTTACCGGAAGAACACTTTTGTGCTACCAAACGCACAACGTGAATCGGGTGATTATAAAGGTGCTCACAGTGTTTCCGAAGGTACATGTTGAGTTGGCATAATTCGAGATTAGGATTTGTCACTCCGATTGTTGGAGAGGTATCTTCTCTTCTCGTAATACTCATCACCTAAGCCTTGCAAGCATGTAACTAATGAGTTAGTTATGAGATGATGTATTACGGAACGAGTAAAGAGATTTGCCAATAACGAGATTGAACTAGGTATTGATACCGACGATCAAATCTCTGCAAGTAACATACCGATGACAAAGGAACAACGATGTTGTTGCGCGTCTGACCGATAAAGATCTTCAGAGAATATGTAGGAACCAATATGGGCATCCAGGTCCCGCTTATTGGTTATTGACCGAGACGTGTCTCGGTCATGTCTACATTGTTCTAACCGTAGGGTCCGCACGCTTAAGGTTTCGACAGATATTTATATATTAGAGTTTGATGTACCGGGAGTTCGAGTCCCGGATGAGATCGGGACATGACGAGGAGTCTCGAAATGGTCTAGACGTAAAGATCGATATATTGGACGAGTATATTCAAGTTCGGAAAGGTTCCAGTCATTCGGTATTTATCGACACGGAGAGTTACGCCGGGAGAAGTATTGGGCCTTATTAGCCTCAAGGGAAAGAGAGAGGGACTGCCTAGGTAGGCAGACGCCCCCAAGGCCTAGTCCGAATTGATTAGGGAGGCCGACCCCTCCTTCCTTCCCTTCTCTCCCTTCCTAGTCTCCTACTCCTACTACATGGAAGGATCCTAGTTGACTAGAGGGGGGAATCCATCCCTGGGAGGACTCCCCATGGCGCCGCCTCCCTAGGCCGCCTCCTCCTCCATCCCTCCTTTATATATCAGCAGGGGGCACCCTAGACACACAAGTTGATCATTGATCGCCTTAGCCGTGTGGTGCCCCTCCACGATATTACCTCGTCATATTAGCGGTGCTTAGGCGAAGCCTCTGCGACAAGAGAACATCAAGATTGTCACCACGCAGTCAGGTAGCGGAACCCCCTCGGCGCCTAATCGATTGAGATCGGGTGCGCCATCGAGCTGTACGCTGTCAAGAACTCGGAGGTGTCGGAGTAACGGTGCTTGGATCGGTCGGATCGAGGACGACGCTGCGCCAACGCCCGCCGGGTTCACGAGGGTAAGACAACACTCTCCTCGCTATATCATCACCATGATCTTTGCGTAGCGAGGAAACTTTTGAAATTACTACGCCCCCAACACCGCAGCCGAGGAATACGGACTCGAGCACCAACGGTTGATCGGCCACCCTGCGGGCCGATAAATGGGATATCAGCCCAATACCAGCGCGCACCCCCACGCCAATACACTACGACCGGCAATGCAGGACCTGCAAGATATATTGGAAAACAAAGCAGACAACCAAGATCGACCACGGATCGCGCGCCAAGACGCGATTTACGACCGCTATGACGGATACATTATCAACAAGTCCGCCGAGCTGAACATAGCAACCTAGACCAATCAAAATGCGAGTCACATAGCTCGCATGTAGGCGCCAAGACTCCCTCGCTTCATCGACGAGTAATGGATCATGAATTCGTATGGGTTCAAACCCGTAAACATCGAATCATACGATGGCACGGCTGCACTCCTGCAAGATGGATCAAAGATTTCTTCTCCACATTCACATGGCCCTTGGAGACGCACCACGCCATCAAGTATCTTCCCTTAAGCTCAAAGGACCAGCCCAAGATCGCTAAACAGCCTGCCAAAGAAATTCCATTGGCAATTGGAAAACTCGAAGTCGATTCCTGACAACTTCAGTATATAATGTGCGACCACCGGTGTCATGACCCGAGCCACATTACTCAATAGTCCGGAGAGTTAGCCGAAAATTCTCGACTCGGTTCCTAACTAAAAGAACCAATAGTTGACCGGACGCCGGCCCGGGCGTTTTAAGCATAATATCCGCGGACGAGTGGCTCGCCCCACCTCAGCCAGGAAAACCCAAGTCCATGGCAGCTCACAACACTAATGGCCCGCTTATGCGGGCGGACAGCTGGTTGGCTCGCAGCAGCACTACGCCACATTCGCACTTCGATGGTTACATAATAAGCCACGTATAAGCGATCAACAACGGTGACAAGACTAAAGACACGGAATCAACGCCGGATCCAGCCGGATCCAAGCCCGCCGCTCAAAAGAAAGGCCAATCAGATAATCTACCGACCACATATCGCAACAGCAGGCCAAATTCATGGCACTCGGACAAGCCAGCCAACCACACCAATAGAGATAGCCCGAGGAATTTGAGAGTCAAATTTCCGATCGCTGTCAGCGCACGCGTCCAAAATATCCTATCCACCTAACGGTCATATCATTGAAGGGCATTTATGTCTTATCATGTCGGGCTGCTCCCTAGGCTATAAATAGTCACCCTTCTACAACCACTTCAGTTGGTTGGCTGCTCCGAGAGAACTTGACACTTGTCATCCGAGAGCAACCCATCCTCCGAGGACTTTGAGCAAAATCATCAAGTGAGGAAAATCCCAAAACCAAACCCCCACAAACCCAAGTGATTGAGCATCATCAAGAAATTGATCCTCGCTGGATCTCGACGCTTGTTACCTTTGAAGATTGTGCTTCTTCCGCACGGTTAGCGCCAAGGTCTAGAGCATCCAAGAGGAATTGTGGGTCGCCGAGTGACCAAGTCTGAAGGTTTGGAAGTCACCAAGACTTACCACGTAGTGATTGGACGAGACCTCGCATGGTCTTAGTTCAAGGAGAATACGGTGAGGACTGGTGTCCCGACTTAGCTGCTCGTAGATCGGGTGTCCGGATCTGCGGTCCTCAAGTTTAAATATCACCGCTTCCAACCGACGCATAACCGAGACAACAGTTGGAACCGGTTTACCAAATCATTGTCTTCACCAACTAATCGGTTCTATTTCCTCAACTCTTTCATTTCCTCATGACTGTGGTTGTATGTTGTTCATATCTCGTGTTGAAGACTTTGATCAAGACTTTCACAAATTCCTCGCTCAATTTCTTCACCGTTTGTCTTCATCTTGTTATCCTGTGGTTTACGCTTTCAGACTTGGCTTAGTCTTCATTTCATCATGATGACTATGTTTGTATCATGTTATGTTTACTTCGAGTACTTATTCCGCGTAAGTAGTTTTCGCTAAGGAATTTCTCACCAGCAAATTCCTCGAAGAATTCATAAAATCGCTATTCACCCCACTTCTAGTCGATATAACGCACTTTCACCTACAAACACCAGAACTAGTTGCAACTCTTGGACAGAGATCGAGTTGATTAATAAGTCGAGAGGGCACTTAAGCATTCCAATGTGGTAGTAACTGCCTTGGATCACAAACACAGACTCGGCCTCGAGGACGCACTTCAATGAGACAACCCACCATGTACTCCTACATGGCCTCTCACCGCTTATCTTTACCAAATCGTGTTCACACACTTAGCTCTCAACAAGAGTCCATCTTCCACTCCATTAAGTATTGCATTTGCTTATGTTATGATTATAAGCTTACCAAATCCATGGATTTATAGGATACAATGTACATAAGCCAAGTGTTGATTACATACAATCTAGTTGTATTCTAACAATTTTTTCTCGATATTATGCCACTAAGAAACTGAGTACAAGTTGTATATATCGTGTTTGTGACTAGTAAATTTCATTTCTCCTTAGCATCCCGACAAATTCAACCTGGGGCGCAAAAATCATATGGAGGGCCAGCTTGCGTACCTTAAGATGGCAACGGAGAAGGATGCTCGTGACTAGAGGAGATTAGGGAAATACTTGAAGCATCTTTGCAAAGACAAGCGGAGCATGATGAAGAGTAAGGAATCAATTCTTTTGTCATGCGTACATATTGCATACACGTATGTATTATGCTTTTTCAGTAGAAGGTGTTTCCCTCAGATTTCCATTAAAACAAACCATTAGGGATTCTTGCAATCATAGCTCCAATTTTATTTTTTTCAAGTCGCAATTTCAGTCTTGCCTATCACCCCACTCCTCTTGGTATATACATATTTTATACTAAAATTTTATACTTAACATATTGTACTACTGTATTAAGGATTATAATTTTTGTTATTTATTTGGCATACTTAACAACATAACAAAGTTAAATATTAGTTGTATTATTTATTTATTATATATTTGTAATGTATATCACTAAAAATAGTCATGCTTACACTGAATTAACTTGTACTTTTAAAAATATATTTTTAAAATTAGTTTTTGATACTTGTGTAAATTATATAGTATAAAGGTAAAATAAATTGAAGACACTTATTTTGGAATAGTGGAAGTACAAATAACAAAAACAGTAATGGTTCTGCTATCACAACTCATATCTATATTAGATATGTCTAAAACACATGGTTTATAAAATATAGTAATACTAGTTGTACTATATAATTATGATAGCACATGTGTAGAAAATTCTAGAGTACAAATTTAATCGTATGTGAGAGATTGCTTTAGATATACTCGTAATTCGAGCACCCATGTAGAAATTTAATCATATATTTGCAAAGCCATATGGTTTAACAGATGTGCTATATACTCTTTTTAAAAAGAAATAATGGATGTACATTTGTACACCCATGTATTCATCAAACTCTGTCCATGGCTGGTTACAGTTAGACTCGGTGAGATTGAACCGAGCATCAGGGGTGCCGAAATCTACCATCCAATCATCATGATTTCTTACATAGCTAGCATGCTCATGAGCAACCGCGTTGCATTGTCGCCTGACATACTTGATCTTATAGTTTGCAAAATCGGCAATCAGGTGTTCTTTTACTTCAACAACTACGGGAAAATTTATAGTTGTGTTCTGTGTTCTCGCCCACGGCCACCTATGGGACCAAAGGGCCCCTTGCTGGTTCGGCAGGGGGGATGTCGCGTTGCATAAAGAGCAGAGGAGCGTGGAACAGCATGGCAGGGATCACACGAGCAATTTTACCCACGTCCGGGCTGCCGCGAGGCGTAAAATCCTACTCCTGCTTTGGTAGATTGATGTTGGAATAGTGGTGGTGGAGCATAGTACACTTGTTCGGCAGGCGGCAGGGCTACGTCAGATGGGTGTTCCGCTTCAACCTCGCTAACCCTTTCTACGGTCTCCATGGGCCTCTTTTTATAGGTTAAGAGGTCACCACAATGGCAAATCAGTCATTATGTAATCGATAAGATAGCAAACAAAGGCTATCATACCTAACTCTATAGGCTGACAGAGCGCATTAAATGCACCGCTCGACGTCACATCGTTGTCTGCCCGGCAAGCCTTGCCGGGCTTATTTTGCCAGCTCCACGCCTTCTTGTTTGACACATCGCAGGATGGGTGTTGTCTGTAGGCCTTCCTGTAGAAAGAGGCTGCCACTTAATCACTGTGCGGCTTGACACCACACCGATTGACAACGTGGGTGGTGTGGGAGTGGTTGATGAGGTGTTTCTTGCCTCCATGAGTCTCGGCAGGCTCTGCCGGGACGCCTTGGACGCCTTCTTCCGAGGGTGGCTTTGCCCTAGCTGCCTGCTATGCGCGCAAGGGAGGCTTTTCTCCCGGTGGTATCTTGCTTCTCCGCTTGATCTTAGTCCTCTTGTTCTCAGATAATCGTCCTTCAAGATCTTCATCTCTTGTACTGTCATGGCTCGTGCCATAATCTTGTTCCCTGTTTTCAGATCGTTAGGGCAACATACCCAGTGGTCTGTTGCACCGACAGAAGCCCCGGCCAGCCTCCCCGATCGAGCTGCCAAGCATCGCCGGAGTAGGCCCTAATAAGTGCATAGGTAGGGGCACCAAAGAGGCTGGCCTCTGGGGTCTTTTTGCTTCTTCATTAATTTGGAATCCTGGCCGCTCGCTTCCCACGATCGTGTAAAGCCAATAGTGGTGTGGCCGCCTTGTAATGGCCCGTGAATGACTTTAATGCACGAGGTAGAAACCGCTAATTCACTCTTCCCACCATGCCCTTATCCTTAGCCATGTATGCTGCATGCATCGCGGGGTAGGTAATGGAGGCGCGGGCGCTGGAGAGCGCAGGTGAGGCCGCCTTCTAATTGTCGGAGGAGGACGGCGGTTTGCCCGTCAGGAATCAGCCTCGGCCCCAAGGCCGCCTATAAAAGGAGGAACGGGAGGAGTTGAGGCATTCATCCATATCCTTCTCCCCATTCATCTTGCTTCATCTTGAGTATGCTGGAAGGAGGATACGGGTTGGACCCCGGTCCCGGCTTGGAGCCTGATGATGCCAAAAGATGGTGCTGTTCCTCCGGAGGGTTTGTCCAAGTCCAAGGCGAGGGCTTGGGATCATTAGAAATCCCAATACATCCCTCTCCTTGAACTGGGGTTGATGTTGACAAGGACGGTGCCTTCCGCCCGCCAAGGTGAGGTGTGGCACGCCGAACCCCCTAGTCATCTTGGTCGCTGCCGCCTCTTGAAAGGACGGTCGAGCCGTAGTTCCGGGCGCTTCGGGAGTGGTGATGACGGAGATAAAACAAGGCAGGACGGAGAAGGTGGATGGTGGAGGGCTAGGTCAAAGTACGATGGCGTGATGCCTTTGCCTCCACCGTGACCTGCCGCCTCATCTTCCTCCTCCTTCCTCCCCGCACCATCATCGCCGCCCTTGAGCGATAGGCGGAGGGATGTTCTCGTTCCTTCGCCTTCAGAATGGTCTTCCCACTGAGCCTCGCGGATGACCTCGCCAGGCTCTGCCAGGCTTTTGCTCGCCTTGGACGTGGCGCACTGTGGGAACACCACTCCGCCTCAAGCCCTCCTGGCAGCCTCGCCACTCCCGGGTCTTGTCAGCCGCCCGGCAGGCCGTGATGGGACTAGGAAGGGCTCCTCGCTGGTGCTTCTTTCCTCCTTCCTCCGTAGTACCGTGGAGGGAAACGAAAAGAGGATACCACGGGCACTTATCTTTTTTCAATCTTAAATCTGTAGGCACTTGCCAAATTTTAATTCAAATAATGTAATCTCCCGAGTCCATGTATGTGTTCTGTAAGGCTTGTACTTGTATAATCAGCATATCAATGAAAAAGATGAGCCTTATCGGGAACTCATGCACGTACACGTCCATGCAGAGGTGGGATGCCTCTTTAGTTAAATAAATGAGTCTTCCTCAAAGAAGTTATCCCGCTGTATCTCTTTTCTATTTTGTGCCGGGACTAGAGTCTACCAGCAAAAAATAAAGGGACCAGCTCCCTCACGATCCTTTCTCAAAGAAAGGCCACGGCAACCACCTAGGCTGAAGCAACATTCGAGACAAAAGTGGGAGCACCTAAGCTCAAGAGCTGTGAAGCTTTTATGCACAAGTTTTAGCTACATAACACTTATGGACAAGAGGTAGAACTTATTTGTTTGTCTTGCCGGGATCGCAAAGGTTGGTCCATCTTCTCAACTCCTTGTAGAAGCCAAGTCCGTAGGAACCTCGCAACTTTATGCAGATGAGAATGATGGTGATGAGATCCCGTCAATATGCATATGCAGATGCTCATGAAATGCTTATGATAATGCTCTTGAATGCTCATGCATGCATGCAGCTTGGTCGCCCAGCTTCATTTATTTCTTCGGCATGTGGTCATTGCCTCTGCTTTGTACAAGGGGTTACATGCAGCTGAGGCAAGGCATGTACAAATGGGTGGCTGCCGGGCAGGGCCTGACAGCCGCGCCTTACGGGTAGAACTTGCGGAGATGCTCAATATTCCATGAGTTTTGCAATTGAATGCCATCTCCGGTCTCCAGATGTATTGCGCCAGTCCGTGACTGCGATTACCCGGTAAGGGCCTTCCCACTTTGGTGTCAACTTTTTGTACCCTTGGCCGATCGAACGCGCTTAAGGACAAGGTCGCTTCCTCAAAACATCGGCACGAACCTCCGCGGCTATGATAGCGACGCAGGCATGTTGATAGCGCAGCACGCCAAGCAGCCCGCAGATGGTTCTCTCGAGTACAACATCGCCACCAAGGCTGGGATCTTGGCGCTTACTTCATCATAGGCAAGCACTCGAGGCGCACTCCATAAATTAGTTCCGCGGGGATAACTGCTCGCCCCATATACCAGTGGAGAAAGGAGTCTGCCCAAGAGCTCTAATTTGGTGTCGTTCTCAGGGACCAGAGGATCACCGCAGCTCCTCGATCCACCACCGCCATGCTTCCCAGAAGCGATCAAAGGTTCTTGTCTTGAGGCAGTGATAGCAGTTCAAATAGTATGCCCCTCTTAGCTTGTCCATTGCTTCTGGTGTGCTGTAGAGGCAAATTATACTTTGCTTCCAAGGGGTGCGAATATATTGCATGAAGGCGTTGGCACGTGAATCGGTGCCGCTTGTCGGTAATGATCCCGCTTTAACTCCAAAACGATACACCAGTTCCTTTTCAAGAACTTATAGAGCAGATCGAGCAGCTTACCTTTCTCACGGGATTCACTTCCCGCCACTTCAGAAACTTGTCGATGGCAACTAAAAAGAATTCAAAGCCCCTATTGCCGTGGGAGAGGCCATGGATATCGAGCCCCCAAACTGAAAATGGCCGTGATAAAGGGATTGTTTCAAGCGCTTTGGGCAGGCAGGTGGATATTCTTGGAATGGAACTAGTAGGCTTTACATTTCGTGACAAGCTCTCACTGCATCTTGGAGGGTTGTGGGCCAATAGAATCTCTTGACGAATGCTTCCCAACTAATGCCCTTGACCCAATGTGGGAGCCAGACATGCCTCTGTGTATCTCAGCCATGAGTTCCTTCCTTCTTCCCTGCAGATGCACTTCAATTTCACATCATGTTGCCTCCTTATGCACAGAGTGTCATCGACAACCGGGTATATAATCTGTCCCTCCTGCTACACTTTCAGCCTCATCTTGGTCATTGGGGAGTTCTCCGTTTGGAGAAAGTGGACTATGTGCCTTGCCAAAGTTGGAGCCCTGGGCTCGCAATGAGGACTAGCGGCACCTCCTCATCAGGAGCACACTCGCCTGTGGGGGACTGTGGTCCTGGGAGGAGGGTGCGGGGCAAGTTGTGAGGTTTCTAAGAGGTCCCTTCTAGGAGCATGAGGCTCTACGGAGAGCCTTACCGAGTCCATCTTTCTCCTTCTCTCGCCCATTGTTGCTGGGGATACGGAGGGTTGAGTAAGATGGAGAACAAAAGTTCCTAGTTCCACAGAAGCTTTTATGCAATACACTTTGATGATGATCAGCAATGATGTTTTCCCGATGAGGTACGTGCTATGTTTGCAATCCACAAAGCGCCATCCAATCTTTCTCACTTGCTTAACGTATGCCTCCATCAATAGACTTTCGTGAATCCTTATTGACTTGTCTCACCACAAGTTGTGAATCTCCTCGAATAATCAGCTTCTAGATTCTCAATTCCCAAGCAATCCTCGAGCATGCACTCATCGCAGGATGCTGCTAATGCGACACTATGATCGAGACCCTTCGAGAAACTATAAGTAGCGTAATAATCGCAAACGGTGGTGTTAGAGAACCCTTTAAATGTGCAAAACGCTTTGATCACCGCTGCATCAAACACGGCTCAGATTTTAGTGCGTGTGATGTGGGGCATACGGTTCAATTCAATTAACTCTTGGCGATGGAGAGGAACAAAAGAAACAGCCTCTAGATGAAGGCGCAGTGTGATACATACGCATACAGTTCACTGATGAATCTGCTTGTGATCGTGCAATTCACAAAGAAAATGGTCTGCTCGGATCAAGGTGTGTGTGTGATATAATGCATGCGGTTGACTCGGATGAACTGCTTATGCAAGGAAACAAGAGAATGTAAACAGTTCAATATAACAAGATGTGTGTGATACGCTGCAAACAGTGTCAGTATGCTTTAGAAATGTGCGCGAAGACCACATAACACACACGCATTGCTTCTAATAAGATGTATGTGATATGCTCGCTTACACAACATGTCTTGGCCATTGGGGACGGGCGTCAACCGGATATGCCGTAAGGATGCTAAGAGGCATCCTATCATCAGCCAGGACTAGTTGTTCCACCAAGAGCTCATCTAAGACAACTCTCAAGCTAAGTGTGCTCGTGGCTGGAGTAGCCACTGATGAAGCACTGGATGGGAAGTTAGGTTGATGTTAAATTAATCGATAGGATGAGTCATATCGGTCAAATGACCGAAATGACCCATTCCCTCAGCTAATTTAACCTCGAGGTCCTTGTTTTTATTTTTATTTGTTTTTTTTAACATATGTTAAAGAAGGCCCACCGCATTACTTTTTGACAATGTGTATACGTGGCATAGAGTTGATCCATCCCACCTGCTTGTGATGGAATAAGTCGTAAATGTGTGGGCAAACGCTTTGCTCTGTGACAACCGTTTATGTATTGATGAATTCATCACCGACGGGTTCCTAGTGTGGTCCACGCTCATCTCATCATCATCTACTTCTTGTGCTAGCTCGATGTTCCTTTATATTGTAAGTTTCCATTAATTGATGGTGTTCTATGAACACACCACCGCTTTCCTGACTTTTCCTCACCTTTTCCCGCCGCACCCGATATAGATTGCACATAAATTAGGTGCCACAAGCGATGCACGGAGGCAACAAGCGCATCCTGTAGCACATCCACCTTTTCCAAGCATGCCAATGCCAAAGCGCCGCCTACCATCAACCTCGCCGACGAGGAAAACCGTATAGGCACCACGGTCCGTCGAGGCCACGGCTATCCTCGTAACGTGATGGACGACGCTATGATGCGCTGGCCATCGCCAGAGGTTGAGCAGACTTTTGGTGCATGGTGCTTGCCGCCCATGATCAAGATAGGCATGTCAAAGATTTAGAGGTTGCAACTTCGCTACACAACATGATCGATGGCGTGCCGCAGAGCAAGCTAGGCATGTCGCGCGCTGATAGGCTGTGGCTCACCACACAATGAGAGTGTTGGAGCGCCACAGAGCGAGATGCGCGGGCGCCACCGCACAACAAGAGCGGATCCATTGGTGCTCGCTCGCTGTCGCCAGTATGCCGTAGCTGGGTACACGCCCTTCAAAGACTTCCATTTTCGCCGGTGGGCACATGCCTTCTCGGCCGTATTGCACCGTAGGTCGGCTGCGCCATTGCATTGGACGGGACGCCGCCGCGCCATATGGGTCGCGGCCGTTCTCCTTTGTTCGCGGGCCTGCTTCGATGCCAACGTGCGTTGCTGGTAGGCTCGATCGCTCTCTGGCCCAGTGTCCACCTGGCGCAGAGAGGAACATGGCCATCGTGATCCTCGAGGTGGTGATCTCCGGCGAAATAGCCATCTTGAGGCCTGAGATCACGCTTCAGATGTACCGCGAGCGTGGTTTAACTACTTGGACGTAACGCCAGACGTAGTTTAGGCAGAGCTAAGAGCTATCGAGGTAAGGGCTGCTGGTCATGGTCTCATGGACGCTGCTTTTATTTTGTTGAGTCATTTTGACGTGGATAGGTATGTATTCACAACAATCATACTATTGCTCTGCTTTTAACGTGGTGTACTCTATTTTCGTTCTTTATGGTCTGCTTTCAATGTCTCTTTATACGCATTCCATTCTCAGATATGTCGGTGTATTTAAAAGTAGGGGTACCTTTAGTATTCTAATCTCAGCAACGGGCAAACAGAAGACCTCAAAGCAAGGCTTGCCGGGCGCCCGCCAAGACCCTCCACCACCTCACTACTACTTCCATTCAAGAACAAAGTATCAATCGAGAAAACCAAGGCCCCGGCAAGAGGAGCTTGCCGGAAGGCCACCAACGCGCCCTAGAAGATTTGCCGCGACGCTCGCAAGGCCCCGCAAGATTCAAGCGATCGGCAAGCTTGCTTACATTAACAAGAGAAGGGCTGCCGCAAGGCACTTGTCATGGCAAGGCTGCCACCCAAACTCCAGCGTGACCAGCCGATGATGTCACCCCAAAGCCACCTGTAGGCATCGTGATGCAGGCACCGCACAGCCATGCGGAGCAAAGTGGCGAAGTTGAGCCGACAGAGACGCCTGCTGTGGCAACCGTGGCTCACCTAACGGTCGCTTTTTTTGTAACCGTTAGCAAACCGGACGGCATTAAATGCCCTTGTCCCCGCCGCCACGAGTTAGGTAGGGACACTGCTGGTCATCGCTGTACCAACTCTCGCTTACCTTTCTCCCCTCTTCCCACGCTGCCACCTGTTGCGCCTCTTCAGACTATAAAAGGGAGGCCCATGCGACGAGAAGGGGTCTGATCCATTCCACACCCACAACACCACCATACGCCGCCTCGAGCGAGATCAAATACAAGCACAAAGCAGCAAGAGGGGTTTTATCTCCCGAGAGCCGAGCTGGGTAAAATCGCCTGCCTCCCCAGCTGGCCACCTCGATCTGGGACCGCCTGCACGCCCCTCCCTTGTGGGACTAGAAGGGCCCTGTGTTCTATAGGTGCTCGGGGCCACATAGAGACCGCCCGACAAAGATATGTGGATGATAACAGATAGATTCAAATTAGTATACAAAATAGGTAGAAAATGGAAATCATAATATATATAATATTAATTTTTCATTAGTTCATCACAAAGATATATATAATGTCATCACATACACGTGATGATACTTAACTACTAGGTACAATGCATAAAATTGAAAACGAACAATACTAAAACTAATAATCCCCTCCCGCCGGTATTCGGCAGCCCTCGCCAAAGATCTCCTCGTGAAAGGGCGTCTTCTGCAGCGGAGGCAGATTTCACACCCCCAAGCAGCAGCGCTTGGATTTGTCGATCCGCCTCTTGTAGGCGGACGGCGTGAACGATCTTGCCATTTTGTTGGGCTCCCACAGAGCCTCGTCGATGGCACACTCGGAGCTTGCGGGCCCAGCTCCATGTAGCGATGAGGTGCCTCGCGCTCCTGCCTTCCTCGCGAAGTACCCGGCCTTCAGACACCTCCTCCGGCATGACGACGCCTCGCCCCCAAAGCTCCGCCGCCTCCTTTTTCTAGGGCGTATCACGGGCTTCACAGCCACCTGGTACTGGCATCCTCCTCCGCCATCTCCTCTCTGAAAGCCACTTGCCCGGCTTTCGGCCATGGCGCCGATTTCCAAAAGACAAAGATCATCATCGCCCCAAAACAAATCCAAATTTGTGGGGGTCCGGCATAACTCGTCGTCGGCGGCGTAGGTGTCCTCGCCGCTGCTCTTCAATGAGCCGCCCTCGGGGTGGCGACTGCCGGCGTTGCATGAGACCAGCGCCATGGTAGAGATTTCATATATATATATATATATATAGAGAGAGAGAGAGAGAGAGAGAGAGAGAAAGGGCGCAGCAAGGAGAATCTAGATGTGAATGCAAAGGGATGGACGTGGGCAAGGTAGATTTATTGGCAAGCCGAATCTAGATCGACAGAACGGCACACGCTACCGTCACCGGATTTATTTAGCATCAAGAGTGTGAATTACACGCGATTCCCGCAGCAAAATCCATGTGTGAACATAATAGCTGACGGTTCCCAATGCAGAATTGTGTATGATTAATAAAGCCTGCCACTCACCTTCCAAACCTTGAGGCGCGAAATAGAGGGCTAATCGTGTGGGGCCAGTTGTCTTGCCAGATTTTACATTTTCATTTTTGAACACCAGATATTTACATCGTTTGATGATTTTTTAACTCACACACAAGTACACAAATATGATTTTTCAAACCGTTATGGTTAGCCGTTGCATGTAGATGTAGTTCAAATTTCAATTACGTTCATTAAATGGCTAGAAAATCACTTATATGTCTTCAAAAGGTCAAATGACTCCTGAAATTTTCCAATTTTCACATGCCGCTTGTATTAGTGCACGTTAAACCAGAAAAATTGAAGGTCGTAAGAGGAAGCTTATCTGCCATTCATCATCAAACATGCATTGTTCCTTCTCTAACCACGAGCCTTCTAGTGAGTTGCTCCGTTTGTGAGGGTGTGTGTCCAAACTTTTATCAAACGGACCAATTTTTTGTACCACATCATCTTGGTGGCATAACATTACATGAAGCAAGGTTTCATGTTTTCCGATCATTTTTATTTTTTGAATAAAATGCCATGGCACTCCATGCATGTACATGTGTCCATGCCGTGAGACCAATATGTTTGAAAATTCCTTCTACTTTACTCCACATGGAATTAACTTGCACACAAGTACACAAATATGATTTTTCAAACCGTTATGGTTAGCCATTGCATGTACATCTAGTTCAAATTTGAATTACGGTCATTAAATGGCTAGGAAATCACTTAAATATCTTCAAAAGGTCAAATGACCCCTGAAATTTATCAAATTTTCACATGAAAGTTTGTATCAATGCACATTACATCGTAGAAACTTTTTGAAGGCCGTGAAGAGGAAGCTATTTTCCATTTCGTCTATCAAACATGCATTGTTCCCTCTCGTAATCACGAGCCTTCTAGTGAGTTGCTCTGGTTTGTGAGGGGTATGTGTCCAAACTTTCATCAAGCAAGCTTATTTTTGTACCACATCATCTTGGTGGCATGACATTACATCAAGTAAGGTTTCATGTTTCTCTGATCTATTTTTAATTTTTGAATAATAATGCCATGGCACTCCATGCATGTATATGTGTCCATGCCGTGAGACCAATATGTTTGAAAATTCCTTGTAATTTATCGCATATGGAATTAACTCGCATGTAATTACACAAATATGATTTTTCAAACCGTTATGGTTAGCCGTTGCATGTACATCTAGTTAAAATTAGAATTACTGTCATTAAATGGCTAGGAAATCACTTAAATTTCTTCAAAAGGTCAAATGACCCCTGAAATTTTCCAAATTTTCGCATGACAGTTTGTATCAAAGGCACATTACACGAGAAAATTTTTGAAGGTCAGAAGAGGAAGCTCTCTCTCATTGCTCGTCATCAAACATGCATTATTCCCTCTTGGAACCATTTAGCCTTCTAGTGAGTAGCTCCAGCTTGTGAGGGGTGTGTCCAAACTTTCATCAAAAGCAGCCAATTCTTTCTCCCACATCATCTTGGTGGCATGATATTACATCAAGCAAGGTTTCATGTTTTCCTTATCATTTTTAATTTTTGGAACTAAATGCCATGTCACTCCATGCATGTACATGTGTCCATGTGTGTGAGACCAATATGTTTGAAAATTCTTCTAATTTATTGCACATGGAATTAACTCACACATAAGTACACAAATATGATTTTTCAAACCGTTATGGTTAGCCGTCGATGTACATCTAGTTAAAATTAGAATTACTGTCATTAAATGGCTAGGAAATCACTTAAATTTCTTCAAAAGGTCAAATGACCCCTGAAATTTTCCAAATTTTCGCATGACAGTTTGTATCAGTGCACATTACACGTAGAAAATTTTTGAAGGCCGTAAGAGGAAGCTCTCTGCCGCTTGTCATCAAACATGCATTGTTCCTCTTGGAACCACGAGCCTTCTAGTGTGTAGTCTGGCCAGAGAGGTGTGTGTCCAAACTTTCGTCACAACAGGCCAATTCTTCTCCCACATCATCTTGGTGGCATGATATTACATCAAGCAAGGTTTCATGTTTTCCTGATCATTTTTAATTTTTCGAATTAAAATGCCATGTCACTCCATGCATGTACATGTCCATGTCGTGAGACCAATATGTTTGAAAATTCTTCTAATTTCATCGCATATGGAATTAACTCACTACAAGTACACAAATATGATTTTTCAAACCATTATGGTTAGCTGTTGCATGTACATCTAGTTCAAATTAGAATTACGGTCATTAAATGGCTATGAAATCACTTAAATGTATTTCAAAAGGTCAAATGACCCTAAAATTTTCCAAATTTTCACATGATACTTTGTATCAAGGCACATTACACACGAAAAAAATTTGAAGGCCGTTAGAGGAAGCTATCTGTCGCTTCATCATCAAACATGCATTGTTCCTCTCGGAACCATGAGCCTTCTAGTGAGTTGCTGTTTGCTTAGAGGGTGTGTCCAAACTTTCATCAAACAGGAAAATTTTGTACCACATCATCTTGGTGGTTACCACTCTTTAGCATCAAGGTTGGTTTTCCTTGTAGAGGAAAGAGGATGCACCAAAGTAAAGCAAGTATTTCAGCTTTTTAGAACCAAGGTATCAATCCAATAGGAGGCTCCTCAAAAGTCCCTCGGACCTACACAAACAAACAAGAAACTCTCGCAACCAACACGATAAAGGGGTTGTCAATCCCTTCACGTGTAACTCTACAAAAAGTGAGATCCTGATAGAGATAATAAGATAAGATAAATATTTTTGGTATTTTTATGATATAGATTGGAAAGTAAAGATTGCAAATAAAGATAGATGGAAAACTTATATGATAAAAGATAGACCCTGGGGCCATAGGTTTCACTAGTGGCTTTCTCTCAAGATAGCATAAGTATTACGGTAGGTGAACAAATTATCATGAAAGCATTGATAGTGCTGTATAGTTATGAGATTATCTAGGCATGATCATGTATATAGGCATCACGTCCACAACAAGTAGATTGAAATGATTCTCGCATCTACTACTATTACTCCACACATCGAATGACTCTCTGCCTACATCTAGAGTATTGTTCATAAGAACAAGAGTAACGCATTAAGAAGATGACATGATGTAGAGGGATAAACTCAAGCAATATGATATAAACCCCATCTTTTATCCTCGATGGCAACAATACAACACGTGTTTTGCCGCCTCGTCATCACCAGGAAACGACACCACAAGATTGAACCCAAAGCTAAGCACTTCTCCCATTGCAAGAAAGATCAATCTAGTAGGCCAAATGAAAGCACATTTGCTCCCTAGGTGGTTTTGGTAATTAATGACAACATACTTTGTGGTTGGACTAATGCTTTCATCAAGTATGTTTCAAAAGTCAATCACTCTGCATGGCAAAAGGATCAAGAGGTGGACCCTAGGATGCTAAGGAAAGGATTGGCAAAAGCTCAAGACTCCATTTTGGTTTAGTGATCCAAGATCACATTGAGTCCATAGGAAAGCCAATACAATTAAAAGGGATGAGGTTATGATGATGATCCTGTTGCTCAAAGTGCTTAGTGATTTATCTCTCAAACTATCAGCAATCTTTCATTCCAACATAAACTCATAAGTAATCTCGGTCCCACCGATTCCATAAACTCACCACACCGAGATGAACCACCTCAGCCATATAGCCAAACCCCATAATTTCGGATTTTCCGATTCCAACTTCGTCATACTAAAACTAGTGTCGCGAAGCTCAGAATCCTTCAGACTCAAATCGTGTCACCGAGATGAGAAAGTCGGTCCCACCGAGATTGGCAAACCCTAGACTTTGGAAGAATCGATCTAACCGAGATTGTATTTTCGGTCCCACCGAAAATCCCAACGCTCACAAGATTTGAATTTCGGTCTCACCGAGTTGTCAACTTCGGTCCCACCGAGATTGGTCAAATGTGTAATGGTTGGATTTTGTGTGGAGGCTAAAATACCCTCCACCTCCTCTTCATTTGTGGAGAGAGCCATCGAAAGAACTACCACTCCTACCTTACATTTCTGAGAAGAAACTACCTACCTTTGTGTTGAGACAAGTTGTTCCACCCCACCATATGAAACTTGATTTCTAGCCTTCCCAAGTTGCTTTCCACTCAATCCTTTCTTCCACCACAGCCAAATCAGTGAGGAGAGTTGAGTGTTGGGGAGATTATCATTTGAAGCACAAGAGCAAGGAGTTCATCATCACCAACACCGTCTATTACCTTTTGGAGGGTGGTGCCTCCTAGATTGGTTAGGTGTCGCTGGGAGCCTCCGCAAGATGTGGAGTTGAACCAAGAAGTTTGTAAGGGCAAGGAGATCGCCACTTCGTGAAGATCTACCCCGAGTAAGGCTAGTCCTCCGTGGACGTGAAGCCATGATGGCATAGACAAGGCTTGCTTCTTCGTGGACCCTTCGTGGGTGGAGCCCTCCGTGGACTCTCGCAGTTGTTATTCTCCGTGGGTTGAAGTCTCCATCAACGTGGATTGACGAGATAGACTACACCATCTAACCACGAAAAATCTCCTGTCTCCAAATTATGCCTTGTTCACAACTCTCCCTTACTACTTGTGCAATTTACTTTCCGCTGCCCATACTCTAGAATTGCATGTGTAGTATGTTGCTCGACTTGTATGCATGATGCTTGACTTGATCCTCATTATGAACTTGCTAAAACTTGCCCTAATCAAAAGGCTAATCTTTTAAGTTGTCGAGTAGTCTAATCACCCCCCCTAGACACTCTTGCCTTCAACGATCCTACACCAAACCAAACTGATAATTCAAGAGACTTGCAAAGATAACCAATCACACATAAAAGAATTCAGAGGAGATTCAAATATTTCATAGATAAACTTGATCATAAACCCACAATTCATCTGGATCACTACAAACACATCGCAAAAAGAGTTACATCGAATATATCTCCAAGAAGATCGAGGAGAACTTTGTATCGAGATTCAAAGAGAGAGAAGAAGCCATCTAGCTAATAAACTATGGACCCAAGTGTGTGGTAACCTACTCCCAACTATCTGGAGAGGCCTTGAGATGATGTAGAGGCCCTCCGTGGTCGATTCTCGCCGGGCGGAGTGCCGGCGAAGGCTCCAAGATGGGATCTCACTGGATACAAGGTCATGGGCAAGGAAATAGTTTTTCGTGGAAGCTCCTAGATGTTCTCGGGTACATGGATATATATAGGAGGAAGAAGTAGGTTTGTGGAGCCACGAGGCCCACGAGAGGGTGGGGGGCATGCCCACCCCACTAGGGCGGTGAGGGAGCCCTGGACTAGGGTATCCTGGACAGCCGGACTGCATACATTGTCCGGACTATTAAAGCGTGAAGATACAAGACTCAAGACTTCATCCCCGTGTCCGGATGGAACTCTCCTTGGCGTGGAAGGCAAGCTTACGTATTCGGATGTTATATTTCCTTCCTTGTAACCGACTCCATGAAAATTTCTAGACCTCTCGTGTCTCTATATAAACCGAGAGGTTGGTCCTTAGAAGGTCGATCACAATTATAATCATACCATCAGTAGGCTAGCTTCTAGGGTTTAGCCTCTATGATCTCGTGGTAGATCTACTCTGTACTACCCATATCTTCAATATTAATCAAACAGGAAGTAGGGTTTTACCTCCATCGAGAGGGCCCAACCAGGTAAACATTGTGTCCCTTTGCTTCCCTATTACCATCAGCCTAGACGACAAATCTAGACCCTGTACTCGAGATCCGCCACCGGTTTTGACAATCGACATTGGTGTTTATTGAGAGTTCCTTCCGTGTCATCGCTGCGTAAGGCTTGATGGCGCCTTTCAATCATCGCTAACAACACGGTCCAGGGTGAGGCTTTTCTCCCGGACAGATCTTCATGTTTGGCGGTTAAGACCGCGGGCCAATTCGCCACCTAGAGCAGATCGACAACACGCCTGCCACGTGATCATGTTCGAACCCTGAACTACATACTTGATATCTCATGGAGACTTGATCTTCGACTTGATTCGGCCTCACTCCAGCAGCACGGACAGTCACGATTTAGCACGGCTTAGACCTCTTGCTCTGGACAATGCTCGGGTATCACCTCAGCCGCCTCGGACTTAAACCGAGAGTAGGCTGCTCTTAAGGACTCCAGAGGATGGACCTCACTCCGCAGGCTGATATACCATCAAGTGAAGCCAACACATGCCTCATTTCGAGGAAGCTAGACTCTGAACCCGGATTCAGATCCGGTAGGGAACCATCTCACAAGGCTCCCGAGCCCGGCCAAGCCTAGTTGGGCTCGCAATGGAGTTTACCGCTATGGACATCTTCCATTACGCCTTTGGCGACGATTGAACTCCGCTAAAGTCTCTATCTTTATCAGAGACTCAAGTCCGTAATCTATGTCCTGCCTCGAGAGGGAAGTAGGCTATGAAGGAATTCGTCATTTACCAACCACCCACTTAATTGCCACGACATCGGTTCCGATCTAACCGAAGTGCTTGACTTTGACTCAAGACATCGAAGGTATGGATGATGATCACAGTGAGAAGAACACAAACCACCTTCATCAAGCGGTGGACAGCCACCTCTTCCTATGATATATATATGGTGGACATCTCAAGGAAACCAATGGCGATGAGGCAATGGAGGATAATCCTCGTGGAGAAAAGCAAAGCATGGCTGGCTTGGCGCCGCCTCCAAGCCCTCCGACATAAGCAATACCGCCCCTGTATAGAAATCAACCGATGATGGTGCCAAGAGGAATAGTTAACTCGACCAGCCCGCCTTTGAGCAGGCCGGTCAGAAGATGAGAAGGTCAGCCTGTATGAACAAAGCGATCGACAGATATCCGGAGGAGGACAACTATATGCCTCCGAAGATTTAAATTAGCTCTCGCGACGACTTAGTTCTTGGCGCATTTTGAGGATCCCTGGAGCAGGAGCGCTTAAGCGCCGGCTTATTGCCATCGCGAGGAGCCCGAAGAAGAAGCAAAGAACTCCATGCTGATCAAGACCTGCTCATGATAGATGGACTAAGGTCCCAGAAGGAAATATGCCCTAGAGGCAATAATAAAGTTATTATTTATTTTATTTCATGATAAATGTTTATTCATGCTAGAATTGTATTAACTAGAAACATAATACATGTGAATACATAGACAAACATAGTGTCACTAGTATGCCTCTACTTGACTAGCTCATTATCGAGATGGTTATGTTTCCTAGCCATGGACAAAAAGAGTTGTCATTTGATTAACTGGATCACATCATTAGGAGAATGATGTGATTGATATGACCCATTCTCTGCTAGCCTAGCACTTGATCGCTTAGTATTCTGCTATTGCTTTCTTCATGACTTATACAAAGTTCCCCTGCAACTATGAGATTGTGCAACTCCTGCAACCGGAAGAACACTTTGTGTGCTGCCAAACGTCACAACGAATCGGGTGATTATAAAGGTTCTATTGTGTGTTTCCAAGGTACATGTTGAGTTGGCATAATTCGAGATTAGGATTTGTCATCCGATTGTTGGAGAGGTATTCTGCTCTTTAATACTCATCACCTAAGCCTTGCAAGCATGTAACTAATGAGTTAGTTATGAGATGATGTATTACGGAACGAGTAAAGAGATTTGCTAATAACGAGATTGAACTAGGTATTGGATACCCCACATCAAATCTCGGCAAGTAACATACCGATGACAAAGGGAACAACGATGTTGTTATGCGGTCTCGACCGATAAAGATCTTCAGAGAATATGTAGGAACCAATATGGGCATCCAGGTCCCGCTTATTGGTTATTGACCGAGACGGTCTCGGTCATGTCTACATTGTTCTCGAACCGTAGGGTCCGCACGCTTAAGGTTTCGACGAGCCTATATTATGAGTTTATGAGTTTTGATGTACCAAGGAGTTCGAGTCCCGATGAGATCGGGACATGACGAGGAGTCTCGAAATGGTCTAGACGTAAAGATCGATATATTGGACGAGTATATTCAAGTTCGAAAGGTTCCAGTCATTCGGGTATTTATCGACACGGAGAGTTACGGAATTCGCGGGAGAAGTATTGGGCCTTATTAGCCTCAAGGGAAAGAGAGAGGGACTGCCTAGGTAGGCCGACGCTCCCCAAGGCCTAGTCCGAATTGATTAGGGAGGCCGCACCTCCTTCCTTCCCTTCTCTTCCCTTCCTAGTCTCCTACTCCTACTACATGGAAGGATCCCTAGTTGACTAGAAAGGGGGAATCTACTCCCTGGGAGTAGGACTCCCCATGGCGCCTGCCTCCCTAGGCCGCCTCCTCCTCCATCCCTCCTTTATATACGGGCAGGGGGCACCCTAGACACACAAGTTGATCATTGATCGTCCTTAGCCGTGTGGTGCCCCTCCACGATATTACCTCGGTCATATTGTAGCGTGCTTAGGCGTAAGCCTCGCGACAAGAGAACATCAAGATTGTCACCACGCAGTCAGGTCGGGCGAACTCCCCTCGGCGCCTATCGATTGAGATCGAGGGTGCGCCATCGAGCTGTACGCTGTCAAGAACTCGGAGGTGTCGGAGTAACGGTGCTTGGATCGGTCGGATCGAGGACGACGCTGCGCCAACGCCTGCTTCGGTTCACGAGGGTACGAGACAACATCTCCCTCGCTATATCATCACCATGATCTTGCGTAGCGAGGAAACTTTTTGAAATTACTACGCCCCCAACACCGGCAGCCGAGGAATACGGACTCGAGCACCAACGGTTGATCGGCCACCCTGCGGCCGGATAAATGGGATATCAGCCCAATACCACGCAGCACCCCCACGCCAATACACTACTTGATTCGGCAACAGCAGGACCTGCAAGATATATTGGAAAACAAAGCAGACAACCAAGATCGATCTACGGATCGCGGCGCCAAAGACGCGATTTACGATGCCGCTATGACGGATACATTATCAACAAGTCCGCCGAGCTGAACATAGCAACCTAGACCAATTCAAAATGCGAGTCACATAGCTCGCATGTAGGCGCCAAGACCCTCTCGCTTCATCGACGAAGTAATGGATCATGAATTTCGTATGGGTTCAAACCCGTAAACATCGAATCATACGATGGCACGGCTGCACTCTGCAGTATGGATCAAAGATTTCTTCTCCACATTCACATGGCCCTTGGAGACACTCACGCGCCATCAAGTATCTTCCCTTAAGCTCAAAGGACCAGCCCAAGATCGGCTAAACAGCCTGCCAAAGAAATTCCATTGGAGTTGGGAAAACCTCGAAGTCGATTCCTTGACAACTTCAGGCACATATAGCGACCACCGGTGTGATGACCGAGCCACATTACTCAATAGTCCGGAGAGTTAGCCGTAAAATTTCGACTCGGTTCCTAACTAAAAGAACCAAATAGTTGACTGTCCGGACGCCGGCCCGGGCGTTTTAAGCATAATATCCGTGACGAGTGGCTCGCCCGACACCTCAGCCAGGAAAACCCAAGTCCATGGCAGCTCACAACACTAATGGCCCGCTTATGCGGGCGAGACAGCTGGTTGGCTCAGCAGCAGCACTACGCCACATTCGCACTTCGGATGGTTGAGCATAATAACGGCAAGCCACGCGTAATGTATATAAGCGACAACAACGGTGACAAGACTAAAGACACGGAATCAACGCCGGATCCAGCGGATCCAAGCCCGGCCGCCAAGAAGCCGCTCAAGAAATAATCTGGACCGCCTGCCGACACT
>JAHHZJ010005950.1:0-18371 GCA_021437245.1 Aegilops speltoides | reverse complement strand
TAGCATATATGGTGGCTACATCGCAAAAGAGAGCAGAAGAGAAGCAAGGGGTCGAAGCTATTAGCGATCAAGAAGTGATCCGACTACTTACGCCAAGCATAACTCCAACATCAGGTTCACTTCCCTGACTACCGAGAAGAGACCATCACGGTTACATACACGGTTGATGTATTTTAATTAAGGTCAACTTCGGTTTTCTACAACCGACATTAACAAATTCCCATCTGCCTCATAACCGCGGCACGGTTTCAAAGATAATACCTGCAGGGTGTCCCAACTTAGCCCATAACAAGCTCTCACGGTCAACGAAGGAATAAACCTTCACCCAAGACACTCCGATCGACTCTGTATCCCGACATCAAGACATTTCGACAATGGTAAAACTAAACCAGAAGACCTCCCGTCAGCCGACAAATCCCGATAGGAGCTGCACATATCTCGCTCGTGGCACATCCGGATGAGACTAGCTACGAGTAAAACCAGCCTCGAAGTTTCCCTGCAGTGCCCCGCAGTAGCTCGTTCGACCAACACTAAGGAGCACCGCCCGGGGCTAAATAAAGATGACCCGGCTCGCAAACCCAAGGAAAAAGGGTATAGGTGGCAAATGGTAAAACCAAGGTTGGGCCTTGCTGAGGAGTTTTATTCAAAGCGAACTGTCTAGGGGGTCCCATAAATCACCCACCGTAAGGAACGCAAAATCAAGGAACATAACACCCAGATGACGGAAACTAGGTGGCAAGAGGAATAAAACACCGGCATAAGGCCGAGCCTTCCACCCTTTACCAAGTATATAGATGCATTAATTAAAACAATAGATATTGTGATATCCCAAATATCCGTGTTCCAACAAGGAACAAACTTCATCTTCACCGCAACTAACAACGCTATAAGAGGGCCGAGCAAAGCGTAACATAGCCAATCAACGGTTTGCTAGGACATGGATGGTTAGAGGTTGACATGGCAATATGGGTGGCATGATATAGCAAGTGGTAGGTATCGCAGATAGGCATAGCAAAAGAGCGAGCATCTAGCAAGCAAAGATAGAAGTGATTTCAAGGTATGGTCATCTTGCTCGTAAGGTTCTCGAGTTGTCGGCGGATCCTCGTAGGCGTCTCAACAGGCCTCGCTCACGCACTCGCCTCCGCTCTACCCAAAGCAAGAACACAAGCAACGGAACCACAATCAAACAAGGAACAATGCACAAGCAATATGATGCAATACATGACATGCTATGCGAGATGTGATATGCAATGCATATGTATGTCGGAAGGAAAATGATGAACTGGCATCAACTTGGCAAACCAAGTATGCCGCTGAAAGATGAGATGATTTCGTTGAAATCGATATAAAGATCACCGAATCGGATGCACGGTTTGCAAATGACAAGCAAAACAAGAATGACGCAAATCATGCTTAACAGCCCGATGCTACTTAGCACGCAATACTAAACTATGCTACAGCACCCCAACATGCAAACAAAGCATATGGCAACGAACTACAGGAGATGCTTAACAAAAGAGGAACACTGAGCTACGGCTAAATCACATCATAACATGTTCAAACAAGCATGGAGAAAGTGCTCAAAATATCAGGTTCACAGACTTAGTGAAAATACTAACATGGCAGGAATTAACATCAGGAAGGCATGTTTAGAGCAAGCAAACAACATGCTACAGGAACTTATAATAGCAAAGCAAGGCATGACATGATTCTACTCAAAGCATATTTCAATAGTCCCTTACTGACCATAAGCCAAAAGGACTCTAAGAAATGATGGCACCCATGTAAACATTGCAAGTTTTATTACAGATTTCAGACTTAGTGAAATATCAGGACATGGCAAAACAGATTCAACATGGCATGTTCGTGAGCTCGATGCACTCACTACAGAGCATCTCATGATAAGCTAAGCATACACCCATCAAGAAGACATGGCATAGGAGCTATACATGGCAAGAACAACATCATAGCATACACGGATCAACTACACCGACCTCGTGAAAATTGAATCTAATGCAAACAGTCTGCCAGGAAACAATTTCAAGCAAAAGTAGAGCACGAAAATGACATGCTAGACTACTCCATAAATGCCAACAAAGGCATGGATGGATAGAGAACATCCATATGTTCAAAACACCCTTACTGATCATGCTCAAAAAGGGCATGGATCTCTCTGTAACAACATGAACATAAGGCATAAAATTATCAGCAGGACAAGACTTAGTGAAATCACTAAGTTCCTGAAATCAGCAACATCATCATCCCTACTTTGCATGCTTGTTCTAGTCAACACATAGCTCACAAAAATACATGGCCAACACCCCTGGAAAGATGGCATGGCAATGTTCAACTCACATGTAGGACTCAAATTCATAGGGTGCACACATAAATCATGGCAAAATGACAAAATAGCTCGAACTGATAAAATTCTGAACTAACGATCTGAAGCTATCTTCCAACAGCATTTCGGGCACCAAGATGAGCTCAAATGCAAATGATGCAATGGAATGAAATGATGTACTCTTCGAGGCGAACAATTTGACATATTATACGCCCAAAACGGAGCTACGGTTGGAGATGTGATGCTATGAAAATGCACGAAATTATGACAGTTTAGGGACTTAGACGAAATTTTGGGGGAAAGAAAGTCAACCTCGATATCAGATCGGATCTCGACTGGCCGGATCCGAGGTCGCCGGAGAGGGCGCGGCCGAGGGAGGAGGTCCGCGGTCCGCGGCGGTGGACGACGGCGGGTCGGCGGCGGCGGATGGCGCATGGCGGGAAGGCGGCGCTGGCGGCAAGCATGGGCGGCGCGGCGCGCGGCGCGGGCGGCGCAGGTGGGCGGCGCGGCGCGGGCGCGCGGCGGACGCGAGGCTGGCGGGTTTCAAGGGGGCCGCGGGCGGCGGCTACGAGTCGCGCTTCGTTCGCGGGCGGCGGAGGCGGACGTCGCCCGATCCGGACGTGTCCGCGGCGGAGGAGCGGCTAGGGTTTTGGGTGGTTTGGACCCGGATTTGGGGGGTGTATTTATAGAGGTGAGGAGCTAGGAGATCCAAATGGGTGTAGTTACCACACGATCGTGATCGAACGATCGAGGGCATGGAGGTGACTTAGATGGGTTATTGGGCTGTTTTGGAGGGTGTTGGGCTGCAACTTAAAAGAGGCCTTTGGAGGCGTGGTTAACCGCTGAGTATCAAACGAACTCCAAATGACCCAACTTGACAGTGGTCTACCGGTGCTATACCAGGCCACTTGGCAAGGCTCGTCCATTCCGAGAATGTTCAACACCCGCACACGGAAAAGAACAAGAGGGGACGCCGGGAACATAGGAGTGCCGGATTGCAAAACGGACAACGGGAATATGCTCTAATCATGAGACTAACACGTATGCAAAATGAGATGCACATGATGACATGGTATGAGATGCATGACATGGACAAAATGCAAATGAAAACAAAACCCAACCACGGAGGGAATATCATGGCACATATCCGAAAATGGCAAGAGTTGGAGTTACAAATATGGAAAGATACATCCGGTGTTACAACACTCCACCACTACAAGAGGATCTCGCCCCAGATCTAGGACTGAAAGAACTCCGGATATTCGAACGGAGGTGATCCTCGTGCTCCTGTGTGGCTTCCGGCCGGAATGGTGGACCACTTTACTTTCGGAATTTGATTGACTTGGGCAGTCTTGCGCCGGTTTTTCAAGAATAAACGGGTATCATGATAAGAGAGATCTTTTGGAGGTCAATTTCTTCAAAGTTGATAGTGCCCAGAACCTTGAAGCACTTATGAGTGGACACGTGAAACACATCGCACGCTTGCAAAGTTGGATGGAAGCTCGTTGATAGGAGATCGCCTTTTGCCAATGATCTTGAAAGGACCCACGATCTAGGGCAAGCCCTTTTCCTTGGTTACCCGGCCGGATTGCAGGTTATTTCAAAAGCCACATCACGGTGCTTGTCATCATAATAGCCCTTCCGCGCAATTTGGCGGCTTTAAGATTCTCACAATGACTTTGCACATTTCTTCGCTTCGGATCAAGTCGCCCAAGAAGTTTTTCACCGCTTTGACCAATTGAGAGGAGACACTTTCCGCCATATAGAATTTCGAATGGGGCCTGCCCAACTTGCTTGGAAGTTGTTTAGGAGAACTCGCATATGGAAGACACTCTTCCCACTTCATGCCAAAAGAAATGACACAAGCCCCGAGCATATCTTCAAGGATTTGATTGACTCGCCGACTTGGCCACTAGTTTGAGGATGAAAAGTTTGAAACGAATGGGTGCCCATGGCCTTCAAAAGAACCTTAACTTAGAAGTGAAGATGCTTCCACGGCCCAAGAGATCAATTGGGAATACCGCAAGGAGACAATTTCGGAGGTGTATAGCTGCCACCGAGCTGCTGGATAGATTCTTTGACAGAAGAAAATGAGCCACTTTAGTAAGCTTGTCAATGACAACGAAGATAGCATCATTTCCACGCTTAAGGAAAACCCCCAAAAGTCCATCTCGATATGATCAAACTTCCATTCCGAATAGCAAGAGGTTGGAGGAGACCACTGGTCTTTGGTGTTCTGCCACCCTTCCGCAGACATCACATTCATTCACGAATTGAGTTTCTCGCCTTCATTCGAGTCCACCAATAACGCTTGAGGTCATGGTACATCTTCGATTTCCGTGATGAATGGACAGGAGGGAATTGTGTGCCTATTCATGATGACTTTTCCAGACGCTTTAGGAACCCACAAACGGTCCTCAAGAAAAGAGTGTCTTTGTCATCCAATCGATAGCACTTGTATTTGGAAATGCCCTTGTCAATACCACGCTTCACCTTCTTCACCATGGTATCCGAAGTTGAGCCTCACGAATTTGATCTTCCAAAGTAGGAGAGACTATGAGGTTGGCAAGAAATCCTTGAGGAACAACTTGAAGATTCAGCTTATGGAAAGCTTCACAAAGATCCGTTGGAAGGGCTTGAGAATTAGATCAAGGTAATAAGTTTTCCCTCGAGCATCTGAATCACATTCGCTTTGCCAGAGTATATTCAATACTTGGATTGTACTCTTGAATCATTTCACCCATCGAAGTTTGCCCGAGGTTGAGGTTTGTTGAGTGAAGATATACTTGAGACTCTTGTGATCGGTGAAAATGTCCACTTTCCTTCCCAACAAGAGATGTCTCCATGTTATCAATGCATGGACAATCGCCGCCAACTCAAGATCGGAGTGGGGTAGTTTTTTCGGGCTTCAATCGAGAGGTATAGGCCACAACCTTTTCTCTTGCATTAACACAAAGACCGAGACCTTGCAAGGAAGCACCGTAAAACTTCAATGGCTTGGATTCATCAGAGGAGTCAAGACAGAGTTAACTAGCTTCTTTTGAGGGTGTTGAAAGCACACCCTCAAAGGCCCACATACTTGACATTCTTCTCGAGGAGGTTGGAAAGAGGCTTTGCAATCTTGGAGAAATTCTCAACGAATCTTCAAATAACTTGCAAGACCGAGAAAATCGGAGTCGTTGACATTTCCGAGGAGGTTCCCAATTCAGAATCAAGACACCTTCTCGGATTAACAAAATGCCCTTGGCGGAGATGATATGACCAAGATAAAGAACTTCATCAAGCCAAAACTCACATTTGGAAAACTTCGATAGAATTGATGTTCTCTGAGCTTGTCGAGAACCAATCGCAAATGTTTGGCATGATCCGCTTGTTTTGGAGAAGACCAAAATATCATAGATACACCAAGACGAAATCATTTGTTAGGGGTTAAGATAAAGTTCATCGCGAGAAAGTTGGAGGAGCATTGACAAGGCCGAAAGACATGACAAGATATTCATAAGAACCAAAGCTTGTTCCAATGCCGTCTTGGGAATATCTTGTTCACAATGCAACTGATGATAACCCATACGGGGTCAAGCTTGGAGAATACTTTAGCACCTTTGAGTTTTCAATAGCTCATTGATGTTGGGAAGTGGATACTTGTTCTTGATTGTCTTCTTATTCAATGGACGGTAATCAACACAAAGTCGGTCCGTGCCATCCTTCTTCTCGACAAAAGAACTCCACATCCCCATGGAGATGAACTCGGTTCCGATCAAACCCAGACGCCTTTGTTCATCGAAATGCTTCTTCAATTCTTTTCAGCTCCTTGGGTCCAAGCTTTAAGGCGGTTTGCAAACGGGTTCGTTGCCGGCTCAAGATCAATAACGAATTCGACCGGCCGATGAGGAGGCATACCCGAAGCTTTTCCGAAAGACATCTTGGTACTACAAACGACCGAATTTGAGAGATAGCATCCAACCCTTCTCATTGAGAGAAAACAACCAATGGTTTCATCACGAAGCGCATAGATGATAACATCCTCGTAAGGGTGTGTCAATTGAATTTCCCAAAGACAATCGTCGAGCCTTTGGCCGAGAAAGCCACCCATCCCAAGAATAAGATCAATATCGAGTCACCAAGGACAATTGGAGAAGAAGAAATCTATAGTCGCCCATCTTGATACCGACATCCGGAACCATCATGCTAGAGCTCAAGCGCTTAGCGGGAGAAATAACTTGCATAGCTTTAGGTAATTCCACTATGTCAAAATTACTTCATGCAAAAGGATATGACATGAAAGAATGCGATGCACCAAGATCAAATAAGACTTTTGCAGGAATATCATTAATGAGAGATTACCCATTATCACATCCAAGAATCCTCCGCCGAGCTGCATTCATCATATTCACCTTTGCATGCTTGGATTATGCTTGACCAACGATTGCTTGAAGACCTTGGGAGGAGGAGGAGGAAGGCGCTTTGGTTATGGGCATTTGTTCGATAGTGACCTTTTCGCTGGCACTTGTTGAGGTCACCCCGAGAGCGGACGGTGATAAGGAGCACTTGACCTTGGAGCTTGAGGTGAGACTTTTCCGTAGCTTGGGTTGGGTGGGTGGGAAGATCCACACCACCGAAGTTCTTCTCACGATAAGGCCGAGGAACGGAGGAGGAGGAAGGTAGAACTTTTGCTGCTTTGTCGCCACTTGAGAGGAAGAAGAAGACCGAAGCATCCCCGATTCTTTTTGAAGCCTCACACTTGAGCCGAGCACCTTCTAGCTTGAGTGCCATATTATAGAATTGATCAAACCGAGTAGGCTCGAAGAACAAGAGATAATGCAGATCCTCTCAAGGCCATCGAACCGATAGATCATACTTTTCTCATCAGAACGCCTTGTTTGGCAATCGAGCAAGTTTCAAATCAGATGTTGTATTCGAAATCGACATATTTCTTGCTTGAGATTGCGGAACCCTCACGCTTGCTCTCAACAACACCGGAAGGAATGTGGTGAGCTTTAAAGTCCCGGATAAATCAGTCCAAGTAATCACCGACCACCCTAGAATCCTTGTATTGTCGAACCAATCAGCCCCGATCCTTGAGCTGAAAAGACGCGAACTTGACGTAGTCCTCGTGTCCACATTGCCATTCGGTGCTTGTTGATATCCACGATCCAATCGTCGGGCCTCGGGCCTCGCAAATAGCTGAAAGACTTTGGCTGGTTGGCAAGGAACCGTTGAGTGTAGGAACCGGTTGATGATAGAACTGCCCTTGACCTTGATTCCCTTGGTTGCCTTGGCCTTGGTTACGCTTGCATCCCTGGATCAACAACCGAAGGCCATGCTAGTGGTTGCCATCAAAGTTTGCCTCCTCCGGAGGCGGAGGTGGAGGGGAGGGTTCGCCGATTCCATCATCCTGCTCCGGATTTCGACACGCTGGAGGAGCCATCCCAAGAGGGTGACATCCGTTAGCATCTTGATAGATGATGGACAAGTTGAATCAACGGATAGAAATTGCAACATATAGTCTTCACAATAAACATTCAACAGGATGAACGAATGAATTCCAAAGTAAACATCACGTCCATTAAGGTGAGAAGCCACTTGATAAGAGATATTGATGAATGAAAATAAAAACAAGGTATGAATGGAACAAATAAGTGGTAAGGATTACCCAATCACAAACCAAATATCTCGGAAGAAAATGCTAGAGCTACTTGAATCCCACCTATAAACTCCCAAACTTTCCCTTATGCAATCAGTGTTGAGGATAAGGAGCAATATATATATTCACCCAAGCTAACAATCCCTACATCCAGGTATCCATCCTTCAACACATAACCAAGAAACCTTCGAAATCGGTACCTCAACCTTCAAAAGCATACGTTATACGAAGTCATAATACTCCCCACTCACCCAAGATCGGGTTAGCGGGTTATCTCACCAACAACCGGATAAAAGAGATTTTGGCGGCGATTAAACTTGGTATTCCAAAATGCAACGATAAAATTATGACGACAACACCTGGAGCTCAACTCCCGGACACCGCCACAACCCCAAATGTCGAGGCAACCAAGACAATGTTGTCATCATAAAACCATCCAACGATTCTAAGATACCCGGTGATCCTAAAAAAAAATTTAGTGAAATTTGAGGAGAGGAAAGTCAAAACCTTACGCCAGATACCTCACCGTGGGTCAAGGGACCGGGAAAAAGAATTCCTAAACCTCCGATATATATAATCCTAAATGACTCAAAACATTTTTCTAGACACAACTCGCCACTAAAACGATCAAGCGGGGGCCTTGGTCGGGATGGCTCGACATTAACTTTAACGCCCGATGCTTATAGTTCCCACGTGTCGGCAACGACTTAGAGGCATAACCGCATTGAAAGCAATGTCGCAAGTGAGGTAATCTTCGCACAATCCATGTAATACATAAGGGAAAAACATAGTTGGCTTAAATCCACTTCACACAATTACATGAATAAAGCATTACATCATCCAGATACAATCAAGGTCCCACTACGGAACCAAAATAAAAGAAGAAAACCCCACATGCAACACAGATCCCCGATCGCCTAACGGGCCCACTACTAATCGTTCGAAAGGAAACATAGTAAATCAAGTGCCTCATCAATTCCCACTTTAGCTCGGGTTGCCCATCACACCGGCATCACCGGTACCGATCTGCTTTGGTAGAATCTGGAGCCATGTGGACTCAAAGAATCTCACACCCAAGATCAAGACTATTTAAGCTTAAGGGAAGGCGGTGTCAAAAGGAGGAGCTGCCGCGTTTACAGCAATATGGTGGCTACATCGCAAAAGAGAGCGAGAAAGAAGAAGGCGGTCGGAAGCTATTAGCGATCAAGAAGTGATCCCGACTACTTACGCCAAGCATAACTCCAACATCGGTTCACTTCCCGGCCGAGAAGAGACCATCATGGTTACATACACGGTTGATGTATTTTAATTAAGGTCAACTTCGGTTTTCTACAACCGACATTAACAAATTCCCATCTCCTCATAACCCGGGCACGGCCAAAGATAATACCGCAGGGTGTCCCAACTTAGCCCATAACAAGCTCCACTCAAGGGAATAAACCTTCACCCAAGACACTCCGATCGACCGGTATCCCGACATCAAGACATTTCGACAATGGTAAAACTAAACCAGCAAGACCTCCCTTGGCCGACAAACCCGATAGGAGCTGCACATATCTCTTCTCGTGGCACATCCGGATGAGACTAGCCAAGTAAAACCGGCCTCGAAGTTTCCCTGCAGGTTCTCAAAGGCCTTCCGTTGGACCAACACTGGGAGCACTAGCCCGGGGGCAAATAAAGATGACCCGGCTCCAAAACCCAAGGGAAAAAGGGTATAGGTGGCAAATGGTAAAACCAAGGTTGGGCCTTTGGGAGGAGTTTTATTCAAAGCGAACTGCCTAGGGGGTCCCATAAATCACCCGACCGTAAGGAACGCAAAATCAAGGAACATAACACGGATGACGGAAACTAGGTGGCAAGAGGGAACAAAACACCGGCATAAGGCCAGCCTTCCACCCTTTACCAAGTATATAGATGCATTAATTAAAACAATAGATATTGTGATATCCCAAATATCCGGTTCCAACAAGGAACAAACTTCATCTTCACCGCAACTAACAACGCTTATAAGAGGGGTGAGCAAAGCGGTAACATAGCCAATCAACGGTTTGCTAAGGACATGGATGGTTAGAGGTTGACATGGCAATATGGGTGGCATGATATAGCAAGGGTAGGTATCGCAGCATAGGCATAGCAAAAGAGCAGCATCTAGCAAGCAAAGATAGAAGTGATTTCAAGGTATGGTCATCTTCGCTCGTAAGGTTCTCAGGTCAAGGCTTGGATCCTCGGAGGCTTCTCAACAGGCCTCGCTCACGCATTTCGCCTGCTCTACCCAAAGCAAGAACACAACAACGGAACCACAATCAAACAAGGAACAATGCACAAGCAATATGATGCAATACATGACATGCTATGCGAGATGTGATATGCAATGCATATGTATGTCCGAAGGAAAATGATGAACTGGCATCAACTTGGCAAACCAAGTATGCCGCTGAAAGATGAGATGATTTCGTTGAAATCGATATAAAGATCACCGAATCGGATGCACGGTTTGCAAATGACAAGCAAAACAAGAATGACGAAATCTGGCTTAACAGCCCGATGCTACTTAGCACGCAAACGAAACTATGCTACAGCACCCCAACATGCAAACAAAGCATATGGCAACGAACTACAGGAGATGCTTAACAAAAAGGAACACTGAGCTACGGCTAAATCACATCATAACATGTTCAAACAAGCATGGAGAAAGTGCTCAAAATATCAGGTTCACAGACTTAGTGAAAATACTAACATGGCAGGAATTAACATCAGGAAGGCATGTTTAGAGCAAGCAAACAACATGCTACAGGAACTTATAATAGCAAAGCAAGGCATGACATGATTCTACTCAAAGCATATTTCAATAGTCCCTTACTGACCATAAGCCAAAAAGGACTCTAAGAAATGATGGCACCCATGTAAACATTGCAAGTTTTATTACAGATTTCAGACTTAGTGAAATATCAGGACATGGCAAAACAGATTCAACATGGCATGTTCTGAGCTCGATGCACTACTATCGAGCATCTCATGATAAACTAAGCATACACCCATCAAGAAGACATGGCATAGGAGCTATACATGGCAAGAACAACATCATAGCATACACGGATCAACTACACCGACCTCGGAAAATTGAATCTAATGCAAACAGTCTGCCAGGAAACAATTTCAAGCAAAAGTAGAGCACGAAAATGACATGCTAGACTACTCCATAAATGCCAACAAAGGCATGGATGGATAGAGAACATCCATATGTTCAAAACACCTTACTGATCATGCTCAAAAGGGCATGGATCTCTGTAACAACATGAACATATGGCATAAAATTATCAGCAGGACAAGACTTAGTGAAATCACTAAGTTCCTGAAATCAGCAACATCATCATCCCTACTTTGCATGCTTGTTCTAGTCAACACATAGCTCACAAAAATACATGGCCAACACCCTGGAAAGATGGCATGGCAATGTTCAACTCACATGTAGGACCCAAATTCATAGGGTGCACACATAAATCATGGCAAAATGACAAAATAGCTCGAACTGATAAAATTCTGAACTAACGATCTGAAGCTATCTTCCAACAGCATTTCGGGCACCAAGATGAGCTCAAATGCAAATGATGCAATGGAATGAAGATGATGTACTTTCGAGGCGAACAATTTGACATATTATACGCCCAAAACGGAGCTACGGTTATGGAGATGTGATGCTATGAAAATGCACGAAATTATGACAGTTTAGGGACTTAGACGAAATTTTGGGGGAAAGAAAGTCAACCTCGGGATATCAGATCGGATCTCGACCGGCCGGATCCGAGGTCGCCGGAGAGGGCACGGCCGGAGGAAGGAGGTCCGCGGTCCGCGGCGGTGGACGACATGGCGTCGGCGGCTGGCGGCGCGGGCGCGCGCAGGCGGCGGCGCGAGCAAGGCGGGCAGCCGGCGGCTGCATGGCGGGCAAGGGCGATCGGGCGGGCGGGCAAGCGGCGCATGCGGGCGCGGCGAAGGGCGGCGGCGTGGCGGCAAGGGCAGCGGGCGGCGAGGCGTAGTGGGCGCGCGGGCGGGCAAGACGCGTGAGGGCCTGGGCGGGTTTCAAGCGGGCGGCGCGGCGTGGCGGGTGTGCATGTCGCGCTTCGGTTCGCTGGCGGCAGCGGCGCGGACGCTGTCGCCCGATCCGGACGTGTCCGGCGCAGGAGGAGCGGCTAGGGTTTTGGGTGGTTTGGACCCGGATTCGGGAGGGTACTTATAGAGGTAGAGGGAGCTAGGAGACTCCAAATGGGTGAAGTCTACCACACGATCGTGATCGAACGACCGAGGGCATGGAGGTGACTTAGATGGGTTATTGGGCTGTTTTGGAGGGTGTTGGGCTGCAACTTAAAAGAGGTTTTGGAGGGCGCTGTTAACCGCTGAGTATCAAACGAACTCCAAATGACCCGAACTTGACAGTGGTCTACCGGTGCTATACCAGGCCACTTGGCAAGGCTCGGTCCATTCCGAGAATGTTCAACACCCGCACACGGAAAAAGAACAAGAGGGACGCCGGGAACATAGGAGTGCCGATTGCAAAACGGACAACGGGAATATGCTCGAATCATGAGACTAACACGTATGCAAATGAGATGCACATGATGACATGATATGAGATGCATGACATGGACAAAATGCAAAATGAAAACAAAACCCAACCACGGAGGGAATATCATAGCACATATCCGAAAATGGCAAGAGTTGAGTTACAAATATGGAAAGATACATCCGGTGTTACAACACTCCACCACTACAAGAGGATCTCGCCCCGAGATCTAGGACCGAAAGAACTCCGGATATTCGAACGGAGGTGATCCTCGCGCCCTGTGGCTTCTCGGAATGGTGTGACCACTTTACTTTCGGAATTTGATTGACTTGATGCAGTCTTGCGCCGCTTCTTCAAGAATAGCAACGGGTGCTCATGATAAGAGAGATCTTCTGGAGGTCAATTTCTTCAAAGTTGATAGTGCGCCAGAATCTTGAAGCACTTATGAGCTGTGACACGTGAAACACATCGCACGCTTGCAAAGTTGGATGGAAGCTCGTTGATAGGCTAGATCGCTTTTGCCAATGATCTTGAAAGGACCCACGATCTAGGGGCAAGCTTCCTTTGATACCGGGTTTATAGTACCTTTCATTGAGAGACGCGGAGGTAGACATGGTCTCCGATTTCAAAAGCCACATCACGGTGCTTGTCATCATAATAGTCTTCCGCGCGATTGGCTGCTTAAGATTCTCACGAATGACTTTGCACATTTCTTCGCTTCGGATCAAGTCGCTCAAGAAGTTGGCGCTCACCTGCCTCTGCACCAATTGAGAGGAGTACGCACTTCTCGCCATATAGAATTTCAATGGGGCCTTGCCAACTTGCTTGGAAGCTGTTGTAGGAGAACTCGCATATGGAAGACACTCTTCCCACTTCATGCCAAAAGAAATGACACAAGCCCCGAGCATATCTTCAAGGATTTGATTGACTCGCCGACTTGGCCACTAGTTTGAGGATGAAAAGCTGTGTGAAACGAATGTCGGTGCCCATGGCCTTCAAAAGAATCCTTAACTTAGAAGTGAAGATGCTTCCACGGTCTCAAGAGATCAATTGTGGAATACCGGCAAGGAGACAATTTCGAGGTGTATAGCTCGCCACCGAGCTGCTGTGATAGATTCTTTGACAGAAGAAAATGAGCCACTTTAGTAAGCTTGTCAATGACAACGAAGATAGCATCATTTCCACGCTTGACTTAGGAAAACCCGTCACAAGTCCATCTCGATATGATCAAACTTCCATTCGAATAGCAAGAGGTTGGAGGAGACCAGCTGGTCTTTGGTGTTCTCGCTTTCACCCTTCTCGCAGACATCACATTCATTCACGAATTGAGCAATTTCGCTTCATTCGAGTCCACCAATACGATCGCTTGAGGTCATGGTACATCTTCGTATTCCGTGATGAATGGATAGGAGGAATTGTGTGCCTCATTCATGATGACTTTTCTCAGACGCTTTTAGGAACCACAATACGTCCTCAAGAAAAGAGTGTCTTTGTCATCCAAGCGATAGCACTTGTATTTGAAATGCCCTTGTCAATACCACGCTTCACCTTCTTCACCATGGTATCCGAAGTTGAGCCTCACGAATTTGATCTTCCAAAGTAGGAGAGACTATGAGGTTGGCAAGAAATCCTTGAGGAACAACTTGAAGATTCACTATGGAAAGCTTCACAAAGATCCGTTGAAGGGCTTGAGAATTAGATCTGTAATAAGCCTTTTCGTCAAAGCATCCTGCAATCACATTCGCCTTGCCGGAGTATATTCAATACTTGGATTGTACTCTTGAATCATTTCACCCATCGAAGTTTGCCTCGAGGTTGAGGTTTGGTTGAGTGAAGATATACTTGAGACTCTTGTGATCGGTGAAAATGTCCACTTTCCTTCCCAACAAGAGATGTCTCCATGTTATCAATGCATGGACAACGCCGCCAACTCAAGATCGTGGTGGGGTAGTTCTTTTCGTGGGCTTCAATCACGAGAGGTATAGGCCACAACCTTCTTTCTTGCATTAACACAAAGACCGAGACCTTGCAAGGAAGCATCACGTAAAACTTCAATGGCTTGGATTCATCAGAGGAGTCAAGACAGAGCTGAATTAGCTTTCTTTGAGGGTGTTGAAAGCACATCACACTCAAAGGCCCGCAATACTTGACATGCTTCGAGGAGGTTGGAAAGAGGCTTTGCAATCTTGGAGAAATTCTCAACGAATCTTCGGCAATAGCTTGCAAGACCGAGAAAATCATGGAGTCTGACATTCCGAGGAGGTTCCCAATTCACAATGAAGACACCTTCGGATTAACAAATATGCCCTTGGCGGAGATGATATGACCAAGATAAAGAACTTCATCAAGCCAAACTCACATTTGGAAAACTTCGATAGAATTGATGTTTCTCGAGCTTGTCGAGCACCAATCGCAAATGTTTGGCATGATCCTGCTTGTTCTTGGAGAAGACCAAAATATCATGAATACACCAAGACGAAATCATTTGTAGGGGTTGAAGATAAAGTTCATCATGCGAGAGAAAGTTGGAGGAGCATTGACAAGGCCAAAGACATGACAAGATATTCATAAGAACCAAAGCTTGTTCTAATGCCGCCTTGGGAATATCTTGTTCAAATGCGAACTGATGATAACCCATAGGAGGTCAAGCTTGGAGAATACTTTAGCACCTTTGAGTTTCTCGAATAGCTCATTGATGTTGGGAAGTGGATACTTGTTCTTGATTGTCTTCTTATTCAATGGACGGTAATCAACACAAAGTCGGTCCGCGCCATCCTTCTTCCGACAAAAGAACTCCACATCCCCATGGAGATGAACTCGGTCCGATCAAACCCGCCCTTGTTCATCGAAATGCTTCCAATTCTTTCAGCTCCTTGGGTCCAAGCTTTAAGGACGCTTGCAAACGGGTTCGCCGTGCTCAAGATCAATAACGAATTCGACCGCCGATGAGGAGGCATACCCGAAGCTCTTCCGAAAGACATCTTGGTACTCACAAACGACCGAATTTGAGAGATAGCATCCAACCCGCCCTTCTCATTGAGAGAAAACAACCAATGGTTTCATCACGAGCGCATAGATGATAACATCCTCGAAGGGTGTGTCAATTGAATTTCCCCAAAGACAATCAAGCCGAGCCTTGTGCCGAGAAAGCCACCCATCCCAAGAATAAGATCAATATCGAGTCACCAAGAACAATTGGAGAAGAAAATCTATAGTCGCCCATCTTGATAGAGACATCCCGAACCATCATGCAGAGCTCAAGCGCTTAGCGGAGAAAAACTTATAGCTTTAGGTAATTCCACCGGTCAAAACTTGCTTTCATGCAAAAGGATATGACATAAAGAATGCGATGACCAAGATCAAATAAGACTTTTGCAGAATATCATTAATCGAAGATTACCCATTATCACATCTCAAGAATCTCCGCTGAGCTGCATTCATCATATTCACCTTTGCATGCTTGGGATTATGCTTGACCAATGCATTGCTTGAAGACCTCACAAGGAGGAGGAGGAGGAAGGCGCTTTGGTTATGGCATTTGTTCGCATAGTGACCTTTTCGCCGGCACTTGTTGCGGTCACCCGAGAGCGGACGGTGATAAGGAGCATTGACCTGGAGCTTGAGGCCGAGACTTGTTCTCGTAGCTTTTGGGTGGGTGGAAGATCCACGCCCACCCGAAGTTCTTCTCCGATAAGGCCGAGGAACGGAGGAGGAGGAAGGTAGAACTTTTGTGCTTTGTCGCCACTTGAGAGGAAGAAGAAGACCAATCGCATCCCCGATTTTCTTTGAAGCCTCACACTTGAGCCGAGCACCTTCTAGCTTGAGTGCCATATTATAGAATTGATCAAACCGAGTAGGCTCGTAAAGAACAAGAGATAACCAGATCCTCTCAAGGCCACCCAACCGATAGATCATACTTTTTCATCAGAACGCCTTGTTTAGCAATCGAGCAAGTTTCAAATCGATGTTGTATTCAGACACCGACATTTTCCTTGCTTGAGATTTGGGAACTCCTCACGCTTGCTCTCAACAACACCGAAGGAATGTGGTGAGCTTTAAAGTCCCAGTAAATCAGTCCAAGTAATCACCGACCACCCTAGAATCCTTGTATTGCGGAACCAATCACCGCCGATCCTTGAGCTGAAAAGACGCGAACTTGACGAGTCCTCGTTCCACATTGCTGCATTCAAATGCTTGTTGATATCCACGAGCCAATCGCCGGCCTCGGGCCTCGACAATAGCGAAAGACTTTGGCTGGTTGGCAAGGAACCGTTGAGTGTAGGAAACCGTGGCTGATGATAGAACTGCCCTTGACCTTGATTCCCTTGGTTGCCTTTGGCCTTGGTTACGCTTTGCATCACCGGATCAACAATCGAAGGCCTGCTAGTGGTTGCCATCAAAGTTTGCCATCTCCGGAGGCGGAGGTGGAGGTGGAGGGTTCGCCGACTCCCATCAAGGCTCCGGATTCCGACGCTTGGAGGAGCCATCCTCAAGAGGGTGACATCCGTTAGCATCTTGATAGAAGATGGACAAGTTGAATCAACGGATAGAAATTGCAACATATAGTCTTCACAATAAACATTCAACAGGATGAACGAATGAATTCCAAAGTAAACATCATTCCATTAAGGTGAGAAGCCACTTGATAAGAGATATTGATGAATGAAAATAAAAACAAGGTATGAATGGAACAAATAAGTGGTAAGGATTACCCAATCACAAACCAAATATCAGGAAGAAAATGCTAGAGCTACTTGAATCCCACCTATAAACTCCCTAAACTTTCCGTTATGCAATCAGTGTTGGGGATACAGGAGCAATATATATTCTCACCCAAGCTAACAATCCCTACATCCAATTGAATCCATCCTTCAACACATAACCAAGAAACCTTCGAAATCGTGGTACCTCAACCTTCAAAAGCATCCGTTATACGAAGTCATGGCAATACTCCGCACTCACCACAAGATCAAGTTAGCGGGTTATCTCACCAACAACCGCATAAAAGAGATTTTCCGGGCGCATTTAAACTCGGTATTCCAATCGAACGATAAAATTATGACGACAACACCTGAGCTCAACTCCCCGACACCGCCACAACCCCTAAATGTCGAGGCAACCAAGACAATGTTGTCATCATAAAACCATCGAACGATTCTAAGATACCCGTGATCCTAAAAAAAATTTAGTGAAATTTGAGGAAGAGGAAAGTCAAAACTCTACGCCGATACCTCACCGAAGGTCGAAGGACCGGAGTAAAAAGAATTCCTAAATCTCCGATATATATAATCCTAAATGACTCAAAACATTTTTCTAGACACAACTCGCCACTAAAAACGATCAAGCGGGGGCCCTTAAGGTCGGGATGGCTCGATTACCAACTTGTACGCCTCGAATGCGGCTATAGCTCCCACGGTCGGACGACTTAGAGGCATAACCGCATTGAAAGCAATGTCGCAAGTGAGGTAATCTTCGCACAATCCATGTAATACATAAGGAAAAGGTACATAGTTGGCTTACAATCGCCACTTCACACAATTACATGAATAAAGCATTACATCATCCAGATACAATCAAGGTCCACTACGGAACCAAAATAAAAGAAGAAAACCCCACATGCAACACAGATCCCCGATCGCTCTAACCGGGCCCACTACTAATCGCCTGAAAGGAAACATAGTATCACCAAGGCCTCATCATATTCCCACTTTACTGGGCCATGCATCACCGCATCACCGACCGACTGCTTTTGTAGAATCGGAGCCAAGGACTCCAATCTCACACCCGAGATCAAGACTATTTAAGCTTAAGGGAAGGCTTTAAAAGGG
>JAHHZJ010005949.1:0-23245 GCA_021437245.1 Aegilops speltoides | reverse complement strand
CCCCTCTCTTATCCTCTCTCGGGTGCTTGGGCGGCCCAGATGCCACCCTCCTCACCACCACGCCATTGTGCTGCTGCTATGGAGTTTCTCAACCCCCTTTCTTCCTTGCTGGATCAAGGCATGGGAGACGCCACCGGCTGTACGTGTTGAACGCGGAGGTGCCGCTGCTCGCACTAGGATCTCCGGTGATTTGGATCACGACGAGTACGACTCCTTCAACCCCGCTTCTTTGAACGCTCGCTTAGCGATCTACAAGGGTATGTAGATGCACTCTCCTTCCCTCTGCTGGTTTCTCCATAGATAGATCTTGGTGACACGAGGAAAATTTTGAATTTCTGCCACGCTCCCCAATAGTGGCATCATGAGCTAGGTCTATTGCGAGATTCTTTGCACGAGTAGAACACAAAGTAGTTGTGGCTTGATTTTGTTCAATATGCTTACTGTACTAGTCCAATCTTGTTTCAACGGTATTGTGGATGAAGCGCCGGACCGACCTTACACGCATACTTGCATGAGACAGTTCCACCGATTGACATGCACTTGGTGCATAAGGTGGCTAGCGGTGCCGCCTCCCACTTTAGTCTGAACGGATTCGATGAAAAGGGTCCTTATGAAGGGTAAATAGCAATTGGCATATCACGCTGTGGTTTTATGAGGTAAGAAACGTTTGCTAGAAACCCATAGCAGCCAGAAACATGCAAACAACAATTAGAGGACGCCTAACTTGTTTTTGCAGGTATGCTATGTGATGTGATATGGCCAAGAAGAATGTGATGAATGATATGTGATGTATGAGATTGATCATGTTCTTGTAATAGGAATCACGACTTGCATGTCGATGAGTATGACAACCGGCAGGAGCCATAGGAGTTGTCTTTATTTATTGTATGACCATGTGTCATTGAACAACGCCATGTAATTACTTTACTTTATTGCTAACCGTAGCCATAGTAGTAGAAGTAATAAGTTGGCAAGACAACTTCATGGAGACACGATCATGATGATGGAGATCATGGTGTCATGCCGGTGACGATGATGATCATGGAGCCTCAAGATGGAGATCAAAGGAGCAAAATGATATTGGCCATATCATGTCACTATTTGATTGCATGTGATGTTTATCATGTTTATGCATCTTGTTTACTTAGAACGACGTAGTAAATAAGATGATCCCTTACAAAAATTTCAAGAAGTGTTCTCCCTAATCTGCACGCATGCTAAAGTTCGTCGCTTCTAAGCACCACGTGATGATCGGGTGTGATGGATTCACGCTCACATACAACGGTGTAAGACAGATTTACACACGCAAAACACTTAGGGTTAACTTGACGAGCCTAGCATGTAGCACATGGCCTCGAACACGGAGACCGAAAGGTCAAGCATGAGTCGATAGTAGATACGATCAACATGAAGATGTTCACCGATGATGACTAGTCCGTCTCACGTGATGATCGGACACGCCTAGTTGACTCGGATCATGTAATCACTTAGATGACCGAGGGATGTCTATCTCGAGTGGGAGTTCATAAGATGAACTTAATTATCCTAACATAGTCAAAAGATCTTTGCAAATTATGTCGAAGCTCGCGCTTTAGTTCCACTGCTTAGATATGTTCCTAGAGAAAATATAGTTGAAAGTTGACAAGAGCGATTATGCGGACAAAAGAAAGCTTATGTCCTTAATGCACCGCCACAGTCGAACCCCAAACGCCGCTTGTGGATGTTGTAACATCGACATACACGCTTTGATAACTACGTGATAGTTCGCTTAAACGGTTTAGAGTTGAGGCACCAAAGACGCTTTTGAAACGTCCAGAACATATGAGATGTTTCGAGGGCTGAAATTGAGATTTCAGGTCGCTCACGCCAAGAGGTATAAGACTCCGACATTTTCTTAGCCTCAAACTAAGGGAGAAAAGCTCAATCGCTGAGCTTGTGCTCGATTGTCCGAGTGCAACAATCACTTGAATCGAGGGAGTTGATCTTCCGATGAGATAGTGATGTTTCTCCAAAGTCATTGCCACCAAGCTGCTAGAGCTTGTGATGAACTATAACATATCAAGGATAGATATGATGATCTCTGAGGTATTCGCATGTTTGACATCGCGAAAGTAGAAATCAAGAAGGAGCATCAATTGTTGATGGTTGGTGAAACCACTAGTTTCAAGAAGGGCAAGGGCAAGAAGGATACTTCATGAAACGGCAAATCAGTCGCTCTAGTGAAGAAACCCAAGGTTGAACCCAAACCCAGACTAAGTGCTTCGTAATAAGGGAACAACCATCGAGCGGAATTACCCTAGATACTTGGTAGATGAGAAGGTGGCAAGGTCGATAGAAGTATATTGATATACATTATGTTAATGTGTACTTTACTAGTACTCCTAGTAGCACAGTATTAGATACCGCTCGTTGCTAAGTGTTAGTAACTCAAATAAAAGCTACGAATAAACGGAGACTAGCTAAAGGTGAGTCGACGATATATGTTGGAAGTGTTTCCAAGGTTGATGTGATCAAGCATCGCACGCCCTCTACCATCGAGATTTGGTGTTTATGCTGAGCATAGACATGATTGATTATGTCTATCGCAATACGGTTATTCATTTAAGGAGAATAATGGTTACTCTATTTATTTGAATAATACCTTCAATGGTCTTGCACCTAAAGGAATGGTTTATTGAATCTCGATCGTAGTGATACACATTTTCATGCCAAAAGATATAAGATAGTAATGATAGTACCACTTACTTGTGGCAATCGCCATGTAAGTCATATTGGTGTAAAACGATGAAGAAGCTCCATGTTGATGGATCTTTGACTCACTGCTTTGAAAGTTTGAGACATGCTAACCATGTCTATTGGTGTATACGCATGAAGAAACTCCATGCGATGGATCGCTTGGACTCACTTGATTTTGAATCACTTGAGATATGCAAATCATACCACATGGGCAAGATGACTAAAAGCCTTGTTTTTCAAAGAAGATGGAACAAGATAGCAACTTGTTGGAAGTAACACATTTTGATGTGTGCAGTCCAATGAGTGCCGAGGCATGCAGGAATATCGTATGTTCTTACTTCACGATGATTCGAGTAGATGTAGAGTATATTTACTTGATGAAACACAAGTCTGAATTATTGAATGGTTCAAGTAATTTCAGAGTGAAGTTGAAGATCATCGTGACAAGAGGATGAAATGTCTATGATATGATCATAGAGATGAGTATCGAGTTACGAGCTTTGGCACGCAATTAAGACATTGTGGAAATTGTTTCACAATTAATACCACCGAACACCATAGTTTGATGGTGTGTCCGAACATCATAGTTGCACCCTATTGGATATGGTGCATACCATGATGTCTCTATCGAATTACCACTATCGCTTATGGGTTAGGCATTAGAGACAACCACATTCATTTTAAATAGGGCACCACGTAATTCCGCTGAGATGACACCGTATGAACTATGGTTTAGAGAAACCTAGTCTGTCATTTCTTAAAGGTTTGGGGCTGACGCTTATGTGAAAAAGTTTCAGGTTGATAAGCTCAACCCAAAGCGATAAAATGCATCTTCATAGGACACCCAAAACAGTTGGGTATACCTCCTAATTCAGATCCAAAGCAATAGGGATTGTTTCTTGAATCGGTCCTTTCGAGGAAAGTTTGTCTCAAAAGTTGAGGAGGATGGTGGAGACTTGATATGGTTATTGAACCGCACTACAATAGTGGTAAGGCACGAAGTTGTTCTGTGGCACCTACACCAATTGAAGTAGAAGCTATGATAGTGATCATGAAACTTCGGATCAAGTCACTACCATACCTTGTAGGGTGACAAGGATGTGCTACTTTAGAGTGGTACAAGAATCCTGCTTGAAGGTTGAGGGAGTCCTGACTAGGGGTGTCCTGACAGCCTGACTATCAAATCCGCCGAACTCCTGCATCACGAAGATAAAGATTGAAGATCCTCCGTGTCCCAAGGTACTTTCTTGGCGGAAGGCAAGCTTACGACACGATATGTAGATCTCCTACCATTGAACGATCAGTAATCTCCTAGCCTCCGTGTCTATATAAACCGGAGGGCCTTAGTCCGAGGGACACAACATTACATCTCAACAATCATACCATAGGCTAGCTTCTAGGGTTTAGTCCTTGATCTCGTGGAGATCTACTCTTGTACTACCCATATCATCAATATTAATCAAGCAGGACGTAGGGTTTTACCTCCATCGAGAGGCCTAAACGGTAAAAACATTGTGTCCCTCGCTCCTCGTTACCATCCGCTAGACGCAGTTCGGGACCCTACCGAGATCCGCCGGTTTTGACACCGACATTGGTGCTTTCATTGAGAGTTCTTCGCGTCAGCCGATAGAGCGGATGCCTTTACCCGCCTTCAAAGACGGTGTTTCACCGAGGGGGCCTTGACCGCCGTCGAAACCGCTTAGGCTTCCTTATGACCGTCCGCCGCCGTTCGCAATGACTTCTAAGTCGCGAAGCAATCTTCGAGTCAGCTCCAAAGTTAGATCCAATCAGCTCGTCTGCTAATGAGCTTCTGATCGTACGCCCGAGTCGCGAATAGATACAATCGACGGGTTAAACCGATCCAGAGAGATTAACTTCCCGTGCTACCCACCACGTCAAGTAGAAGAACAACTCGCAACCGCCATCGTTGAAAACAATCCTCCGGATTCAACCCTCCATGCCGGATTCTGGAGGAACGACTCGACGAGCATTGAACCTAAAATCATGCGCCTTCCCGACTCTGCCGCTTTCAAGAAATCAGGCTTCCGAATTCGAAGCCCTCCCTTGAGCTCAAAGAAATGGCAGGATCCGGATTTTATTCCACCCACCCTGCATATTGCGACCTATTCTAATTCGCAAGAGCCTTCAAAGACATCAATCAATCTCCCTTAGGGAAAAAGGACGCCGAGGGAAAACGAATTCAATTTTCTTTAACGAAAGGGAATCTCAATGCCATTGATCGTCGAAAATTACGCGTTTAATTTTCCAAGGCCCATAAGTACCTAAAGTATCGGCGGGAAAGTTTCCGGAAAATAAAATCAATTTTGGGGATAATCCGCACCAAACCCAAATTCATGGAAAAGGGCGCCTCACAATCGGCCCCGATGGAAAACCAAAAAGCAAAAACCCAAAGAAGGGAAAGGCCAGAACCGAGGGATGGCTCAATGGACCTCAGAAATTCATAAACGGGGAGTTGTCCCAACACATAGCCTTCGGCATGTTGGAATTATAAAAAAAAGTGGCGAAGAGCTTTAGCCCGAAACCACCCAACAATAAAGACAGACAATGGGCCTTCAGACTTTCAACATCAAATAATATGCGGTAAAACGAAAACCGCAACCTCGCCAAAGTCTACCAAGAAACAAGAAACCATGGAGGGTTTAATACTTATCACCTTAAACCAATTTGAGCCCACATCTCAAACTAATTGGAGCCCCAAATTACCGGTACTTAGTCCCAAGTGGACGGCTTTGACCCACAAAAAGTCCTCAAGGACTCTGGCAATGGACTAAACCTCATTTATGAGGGAAACCCCCGGAAAAATGGAAATCGATTGAGCCGATGAAGGTTCCTTTTCAGAGGAATAACCTTACGGGAAGCCGGGCAAGACCGAAAAAATCAACCGATGGGGTTTCGCCTCCCGGGACAATTACAATCCAAGAAGTCACGCCCGTAGCCCCCTGTTCAAAGAAAGGGCTATCACCCTAAGGTGGAAAGAGGCATTCACCCAAAATACCTCATTACGGGTACATGAAGCTAAAATGCCCGGGCCCAAGGAATAATACTTCCCAAGAATCCCGGACACAGCACTCACCAAAACAAGAAAAGGATTACCCTCGAGGCACCATCCGGGCCTTAGCGGCAGAGGAACTCACCGGCCACGCCCCACGGTAAAAGGGACACGTGATACTTGATAAAAGATCCAAGTCCACCTCCTTCAAACCAAAGAGATGAGATAGTTAAATTTCAGGTCCACCAACGGACCCAACAAAAGAAGCCTCATCGGGCAAAGGTCCTAAGTGGGGAACCCAAGACCCGGAATTCTTCCGAAAAATTGGGACATTTTCGCCGGGATCCTTGACATGCCCAATCCTCGGGTTGGAGAACACCCAAAAAACATCCCAAAGGATTTGGTTTCAAACCAACTCTTTTCAACCCAAAAGACAGGCAATGGGAGAAGAGCTAGCCAAGGAAGCCGGATTCATTAGAGATATCAAACATCCCATCTAGCAAATTTGGTGATGGTACCAAAGAAAGATAAACTCGGCGCCTCTGGGTTTTAAAATTTCAAAATAAGGCTTGCCCAAAGGATCCTTTCCTCCCGGACGATCAAATTATCGATGCCACAAAGCGTGACACGATTCGCCGCTTTCCGGATGCAACCAGCCTATCAAATCAAGATGGCGGAAGCGATTGTCGAACGGATTCATCAATTCACGGACCATTTCGCTTCAAACCATGCCCTTGACTTAAAAACGCCGCCAAATATCGCAAGATGATTCAAACATGTCCGCCACCCAGAAGGCAAAAAAGGGGCAATAGAGACGAAGTCGCAAAACAAAACACGCCAAACTTTAGTAGACGCATTTGAGGTTCAAGACAACCTCGGAGCATATGACATTGCTTGAACCGAAAATGTGTGGTTTTGGCACCAGCCGAAGCCGCGGGCTTCATTGTATCCAGAGGATCAAGCAACCGCCAAACCGCTCATTGGATATCCCAAAGGACCTCAACAAATAAAAATTAAAGGACGGGCAGCCCCTAAGCCCTTTTATCTCCCCTTTAGGAGAAAAGGCCAATTTCTTTATCGCTTCCTAAGGCTTAATCAACACTTTGAGGGACGGATGCCGCACCGCCGACCAAGAAATAAAGGCCATATTGGCAAAAACCCCCCCCAATTGGGCGTAACCAATGTTGTTATACATCCCAGAACACATCGTTGTGAGCGCTGGGCCCTCGTCAGTTTAACTGAATGTATGGGCATAAATTCCTTTCAAAAACCAAAGGTATTATGTATCCACCGTGGTTAACCCCAAGCCTGCTACCCGCACTATCAAAAAGATAGCATACGGTGTTCATTGGGCCCGGAAGCTCGGCACTACTTCCAAGATGTTCGATAACCGGGCTTCTCAATGCCACCAATGACATTATAAATAAATCATGAGGCAACGGGCAGGATTGCAAATGGGCCATTGAGCTTTTTGCCATTGACATAACTTACAAACCTCGGCCGAGCCATAAAGTCAAAGTTTTGGTGACTTTCGTCAAAATGGACCAAGAATACCTAAAGAGTGGGATATCCAATTGGACTTATGCACTTCGGTTTCCAAAATGTTCCGGACTTTGGGTCAATGACATCCCCCAATCAAGATACGGGCCCAAGATGTACTTCAAATAATGTAAGGACTCCAAAAATGCAGCCAAAAGGCCTTGTTACATGGTTCCGGATGGCGCTTCCATGGGCATTCAACCCAGAGGTGCGCGATTCAAAACTTGCAATATCCCAAATAAATGAGACTTTGACGCCAAGGATCCAAAATGGCAGCATATCAATGCTGTCCCAAAAATGTCACCCGGTTTGAAGGACTCAATTCCATCACATAGCCCGAGATAACAAACCAAGCGTCGACACCCGGCACGCAACGGCAAAACGTGATGTTGTCCCTCCAAATATCTTCCCCGAACGCTCCAAGCCATCCGAAGGAAGAGGAGTCCCGAGCAACAAACCGAGAAAGCCGCATAACCGGTGATTCAAAAGACGACATAACACAATCCGCCTAATATATAATGGCGGAACAACCGGGGATGTAACCCTTTCCTAGCCTACTTACTTAGGGTGAACTTCCCAAGACCAAAATGAGGCCCGCCGAAGTCCGGATCGAAGGCCTACAAGGTTCATGAGGGAGAACTTTATAAGAAAAGTACTAAGAGTCCTTCAAAGGTGATCTCCGGGAAGAAGGGCAAACCTGGCTAAAATCCATGCCGGACTAGGTGGACACCACGCAGCAGCCCGGCCCCGGTAGGAAAGGCATTTCGGAAGGATTTTATTCCAAGGTTTCGGGCAGACGCAAGAGGTCCAACCAGCGCCGCCCGCCCTTTCTAATCGGAGCCATATGCCACCCACCCCCAAACCATACCCATTACCCGCCGTCAGGCCGGGGCTTGAATTCGGACCCTAAAGGGGGAACCCACAAGAAAATTTCGGTCATGGTGGATAAGTTCACCAAATGGATAGAGGCCAAACCGGCCAAAACGGCAGAACCGACCAAGGATAGACTTTATATCGAGGTGGCACCGACACGGAGTCCCCCACAAAGCATCACCCGGATAAGGCACGAATTCACGCCGATGAGGCAAGCTTGCAAAAATATGGGCATTGCTCGACTATGCGCCACCATCACCCTCAAACCAACGGTCAAGGGAAAGAGCAAACGGTCTAATAATGAGGGCATTAAACCCAGATTGGTGAGGTCACCACCAAACCGATACCTAATGGGTCGAGGAGCCGACCAGACTGGGGCTGCGGAAACGCCCAACCGATTTAACCGGATTCACACCATTCTTTATTAACGCAGGGCATCTTGCCTATGACATTATTCATGACTCACCCGAAAAGGCATGTATGAGGAAAGAGAAGCCGTTGATCCAGACAGCTTGGACAATTGAGGAAGAACGACGCCGCCAAGGCCTTTCGTTCCGCATTCTATCGCCAAAGAGGGTCCAAGATATCAAAGGAGGTACGGGCCAAGACCTATAAGGCTTAACTAGTTCACGCCCCGGACAAGAAAAAGGACAAGCTCAAGCCCGGATGGGAAGGCCCCTTTTTATTGATCGCATCACCGGCGGAGCGATTGCCCATTTAAATGCGCCGACAACCGATTTGGAGCCGAACCCATGGAAGCAGCCCGACCCATTCTATGCCTAGCACCGACCAAGAGTTCGCCCCTTCCCCCTTCCATCCTTTTATATTTCGCCCCTCTTTTTCTTTTTTCCTTCTTAATTAAAAGCCCCTGGGCATATTTTCCATTTTTTAAACACAAGGGTGCCATCAAGACTTTATTCATGGGGGCTTTTTATAAAGCTTAACTATGGGGTTTTATAACCAACACATGTGTCATGCTTCCACATGTACCTTTTACCGCCATTATATGCATCGATATGACTTAAGTTTTGGGCCAAGCTGGTTGTTCGCCCCTGGGCTTACCCCACGCCCCGATTGTTCGGCTAGGTTAAAGGGAGCACCTTTATTGAACCGCCGGTCAAAGGGATGTGTACCTCGACCGGGTGTAAAGCTAGCGTTTTAAGGGAATATTCGTCGGTGATTTAAAAAGATGACTTTTACCCATTTTTCCATCTGCCCCGGATGTTTTATCGTTCCATTAACCCGACATGCACTTTAGGGCATGCCACCCCAAAGAAAAGGAACCCTTAACAACTATTCTCCCCGAAGATGTTTCTTACTAACCATGTAATATAACATAACTAGTTGGGCACTTGTCCGATAAAGCACCAATGACCCCACGCCTAGTCTCCATGCATACCACGGGTTATTTATTAACCATAAAGGTATTCCGACACACCCGGACCCTAGGGTTCCCAAGGTCGGCAAAAGGTCGGAACGAAAACCATCTACAATCCGCTAGAAGGCATTTCACAAGTCATTTTTAAGGGATAACATACATTGTTAAGTTTATTGTTGTATTCCTCCTCAATCCCGCCTAACAGTGCCTGTTAGCTTAAACCCTGCTGGGAAAATTTAGCAGCCGCCCCACTGGCAACACTAAACTCACAGGATCTTCCTTCCCGTCAGCCCCACCGGTCCAACTTCGCCATTGGTTGGGATCCGCTTCTTGTACCGCCCTTCACCATGGCCCAAGCCTCCCGCACCTTTGACGGCAAGCCAACCTTCCACAAACGGAAGCGCTGCCGACTTCCCAGCTTCACCGCAAGCTCCCCGAGGCCCTAAGGGGCAAGGATGGCCAAAAGCTTGGACGGGCGCCACTCATTGCCCGAACTCGCTCGAGCAGCCCAAACAGTTCGGAAGTTGATCACCCATCGAATGGGCATCTCCTCCGCAGGATGGCCCGTGAGTATACCTACAAGACATATTATGTCAATCCTCGCCAACTCCTTCTTCCTTAGAGAGTTCGCCGCACTTACTAAGATGCCGCGATTTAAGTCATTGATTCTCCTTGACGGAGCCGGACAGCTGGCCTCGGCGCCTTTAAGATCTTCTCCGAAAGCCTTGGCCGGGCATCTTGGAGTTTGTTCTTTCCGCTGAACTCGTTTCAAAGACGTTTCGCCGCCTTTAGTGGGGCGAGCATTTTGCCTATCCGGATTTTGTTCGGGCACCCGCAATGTTTATTAGATTCCACGCGCAACCGCATAGCGCTTTTATATTAAACAAAATGTTTAACCAGGAGGGGTCTTTTCCCTCCTCCTGGGCAAAGCAAGTGCGCCTCAAGTTGGGCCTTGCAATCTTGCAGCCCCGGGACGCCATGCTCTTTCTCGTTAAGAGCCCGAAGTTTATATGATCCTTAAATCGCTTAACATAACTAATTTAAGTCTTGGGCTACCGGGTTATACAACCATTAAAATTTCCTTACCCGTATGTCTTTAACATACCGCCCGGGCCCCTAAAACCATTTTGGGCAGCCCGAGATGCCGGCCCCCCGCTGAAGGCGCCCAATGCCTCCCGGGAAAAGCACGCTTGAAAAACTGTCCGGGCGGCCTTTATGATTCATAGCGCCCCCCCGACTTGGTGGCGGCCGCCGGGATCCTCCGGAGAGGATCCGTTCCGTTTTGCGCCGGGTTTCCCTCCACCAGCGCGGAGCCCGGCCTGACGGGATCGGCAATTCCCGCTTTGTAACCGGCCAAGCGCTTTTTTCTTCTATAAAAATCATGAGCACTTAGAAGTTTCTCAAAATTCGCCGAAAGATTAAACACGAAGCCTTCCGCGGGACGTTTGGCCAAGACGGCGCCCTTTTTCCTCCCGCCGGTTCCCCGAAGTCGGTCCCAGGTTTCGGCCCCGCCGATTGGCGCTTCCCAAGACACCATCGTCCAAGGTCGAATAGGCAAGGATAAGATAACGGTCCGACTTCGGTCTTGGTCACCGGGATGCCGCCTTAGTCCGGTAGTCCGCCGAATGGGCACCAACGATCATCAATTTAGATGGGATACACCGCCGAAGTTTCCACCCCGAGGTCCGGATCCTTCGAGGTTCACCCGGGACCCTTCCCGGTTGGTTGTGGAGCAGACTCACCGTTTCCCGCCACCGGGAAGACCTCGCCAAAGAACGAATATAAGAAGCTTAAACCAAAATACGGGTAAAGGCCCTTTGAGGTGTTCGCCACCCATCCTCCGGGATTGACCATGGAAAACCCATCCAGGGTTCACGAAAAGTCCTCCTTCCCCCTTGGCGAACGGACGGATCTTTCACCAGATCCTGGCCAACCGCCCTTGCCCGGTGGCATCGCCTTCCCCATTAAAATCCCACATGGGTGGGCCGACAAAGCTTGCACCCCCGCTTGATGCACGCCGCCATGACTCCAATCATGGTCAAGGAATGAGCCATTAATCTTATCCGCCCATCAAGAATGGACGCTTGTCTTCCTCCAAACGGGGCTCAAGGGCCCAACCGAGGCGCTTTCAAGGGAGAGCATCAAACTCCCCGGGGCCAATCCGGATCGGGTCGGGCAACGAGCGTTTATGATATAAAACCACCCAGGGCCGCCTTTGACGTCTTTTGGGGTGCCGGATAGGTATCCGTCCCAGCGATGCGCCATATTTCGGGCGCCGCCCACTTGATATTGGCCCGGTAAGAACGGGCACGAGGGTAAAGCCTTCTTCCAAATGCAAATGGGGCTCGATGCCCGTGAATAGCTCAAAAGAGCTACAAGCTCGGGGCAAACATGTAGGGGGCATGAGGTGGTGGAGCCGGAGTCCGTGAGAACTTCAGGAGCCCCGGAGGAAAGGATGGTTTAAAACTGGCCCCTTATTAGATAGGGGACGGAACACCCCCCTTTGTTGGGGCTTGGGGTGTCCTCCGCCTACCTCCCACCTCGAGCAGTAACCAGTCCCGGCTTGGACCGAACCATGAAGGCCGGAGGAAGCAATCCTCCATCCGAGGCTTACTAGCTCCAGCAAGAGCACCTCCTCCAATCCCCCCGCGATGGCTGGGAGCGGGAGGAAGAGCCGGCTGACATCCATGGTGGAATGGATTTCTGGGTCGAGGCGCCTTAATGGAGTATGGAGGAAGATGGTGCGGTTTGGATCCGATCCCGCCTTTTAATAGGCGGGTGGCCCGCACGATTGGGGGTAAAGAGCTCCCCTGGCTTTTCCGTTAAAAGCCGGAAGATGGGCCAATCCATGAGAAGCCAAGGCACGAATTCGAGGTAAAGCCGACAACCGTCGGCAGAACATGGAATTTGAAGGAGAACCCGCTTGCAACGCCAAGACTACAAGCACGCTGGACTTATCGTCATTGAAGCCCGGTTCGGGGACGAGGAACCCCGACTAGGGGTGTCCGGATAGCCGGACTATCAAATCCGCCGGACTTTTGACTACAAAGATAGAAGATTGAAGACTCCTGTCCCAAGGTACTTTCCTTGGCGTGGAAGGCAAGCTTCGATTGATATGTAGATCTCCTACCATTGTAACCACTTGTTCCCTAGCCTCCCTGTCTATATAAACCGGAGGGTTTTAGTCCGTAGGGACAAACATTACATCTCAACAATCATACCATAGGCTAGCCTAGGGTTTAGCCTCCTTGATCTCGGTAGATCTACTTGTACTACCCATATCATCAATATTAATCAAGGGACGAGGGTTTTACCTCCATCGAGAGGGCCCAACTCGGTAAAAAATTGTGTCCCTCGCCTCCTTCGTTACCATCCGCCTAGACCAACCGGGACCCCTACTCAGATCCGCCTTTTGACACCGACAAAGGACAATTGTTGCTAGACAACAATGAACCCACGAAATATGGAGAAGCGAAGGGCCCATATTTCGGCCAAATTGTTAGGCCAGAATTCCGAGATAGGATCCATGTAATGTAACAAAAGGATTTGGTGGACTTGACGATTTGGCAAGCCATTGAGATAAATGGACTTTAAAAGTAGACGGACGGCATTCACCGCCTTATGAAGCTCACTTGGCAAGAGTTTTTCACAAGTTCAAGGAGTTGAATACAATGAGATTTTTCATCCGTAGCGATGCTTAAGTCCGCCAATCATGTTAGCATTAGCTGCATTTATGAAATCCGATGGATGTCAAAACGAGTTTCCTTACCGGGCCGAAGGAAAGGTTGTATGTGATACAATCAAAGGTTTTTTTATCCTAAGGATGCTAAAGGTATGCTAGCTCCAAGGATCCTTCCATGGACCGGAGTAAGCATCTGGAGTTGGAATATGCACTTTGATGAGATGATCAAAGATTTTGTTTATACAAAGTTTATGAGAAACTTGTATTTCCAAAGAAGTGAGTGGAGCACTATAGAATTTCCGATGAGTATATGTTGTTAATATTGTTGATCGAAATGATGTAGATTTTTCAAAGCATATAGGAATTTGAAAAAGTTTTTCAAATGAAAAACCCGGATTAAGCTACTTGAACATTGGAGCATCAAGATCTATAATGATAGATCAAAACCGCTTTAATGGTACTTTCAAATGAGCATATACCTTTGGACATAATCTTGAAGGTGTTAAGATGGATCACCAAAGAAGGAGTTCTTCCCGAAGGTAAGGTATGAAGTTCGACTTAAAGCTCACCCACAAAGTAAAGAGAAAGGACGAAGGTCGCCCCTATGTTTCAGAGTAGGCTCTATAGTATGCTTGGCCGGTACCGCATGTAATGTGCCTTGCCATGAGTCGGCAAGGGTACAAGAATGATCCAGAATGGATCATTGGACAGCTCAAAATTGTCCTTGGAGTAAATAAGGACATGCTTTTATGGAGGTGATAAAGAGTTCGGCATAAAGGGTTACCTGAAAGCTTTAACACCTATCCAATGACTCAGTAGCAAACCGGATAAGATAGTGGAGCAACCATTTGGAATAGCTCCAAGTGGAGTGTGGAAGCAAAGTTTAAATATGACCCAGAGATTTATGAAGTACAACGGATCGAATGTTAACCGCCGACTAAAACCTCTCAACAAGCAAAACATGATCAAAAACCCCGTAACTCATTGAAATTAATCACATGATGATGTGAACTAGTTTAATGACACTAGTAAACTTTTGGATGTTGGTCACATGGTGATGTGACCTGTGAATGTTAATCACATGGGATGTGAACTAGATTATTGACCTATAAGTGGGAGACTGTTAAATATGCCCTAGAGGCAATAATAGAAGTATTATTATATTTCCTTGTTCATGATAATTGTCTTTTATTCATGCTATAACCGTATTATTCAAAATCGTAATACATGTGGAATACATAGACCACAATATGTCCCTAGTGAGCCTCTAGTTGACTAGGCTCCAGATCAACAGATAGTCATGGTTTTCGGCTATGGACATTGGATGTCATTGATAATGGATCACATCATTAGGAGAATGATTGATGGACAAGACCCAATCCTAAGCATAGCACAAAGATCGGTAGTTCGTTCAGAGCTTTCCAATGTCAAGTATCTCTTCCTTAACCATGAGATCGGTAACCCCGGACACCGGGAGTGCTTTGGGGTAATCAAACGCCACAACGAATGGGGTGACTATAAAGGTACTAGGGTATCTCCGAAAGTGTTGGTTGACACCATCGAGATGGATTTGTCACCCGGTAAACCGGAGAGGTATCTCGGGCCCACTCAGGACATCATCATATTGACAATTGACCAAGGGGTTGACACGGATGATGTTTACGGAACGAATAAAGAGACTTGCTTAAAAGATTGAACCAAGGTATCGGTATACCCACGATCAATCTTGGCAAGTATAATACCGCTAGACAAAGGGAATTGTATACGGGATCGATTGAGTCCTTGACATCGGGTTCATCCGATGAGACATCGGAACATTGGGAGCCAAATTGGGTATTCCAATCCCGCCTTTTATTAACCGGAGAACGCCCCCATGTCAATGTCTCCCAACCCGTAGGGTCTACACACTTAAGGTCTGGCGACGCCAGGGTTAAAGGAAGTTTTTGGGTTACCAATGTTGGAGTCCCGGATGAGATCTCTGGCACGAGGAGTTCCAATGGTCCGGAGGTAAAGATTTATATATGGGAAGTCTGCTTTGGTCACCAAAAGTTTCGGGTTTTTCCGGTATCGGGACCACCGGGGTCCCGGTCCACCAAGGGCCAACCAACCCGGAGGGCTGAAGGGCCGGGGAGGGGACCAGCCCCGTCTGGTGCGCCCAAAGGCCCAAATGACGGGGGGGAAGGGGGCAACCCAAGGGAGTTCCCAAAAGGCCCCTGGGGCGCTTCCCCTTCTTCCCTCCCGCCACCTCAGATGGGATTGGGCTGCCCCACCGGGAGGGAAACCCAGAGGGGTGCAGCCCTCCCTCCCCCTATAAATACTAGATCTGGGGCCGCCAAGACACGGAATCTCCCTTTGGTGCAGCCCACCTCTCTTACTTACTTTACCGTGGTGTTTCGGCCCGCAGGATAGCCACACCTCCATCACCACCACGCCGGGTTGCTGTTGGATGGAGTCTTCCTCAACCCCCTCTCCTTGCCGGATCAAGGCATGGGAGACGCCACCGGCTACCGGGCAACGCGGAGGTGCCGCCTGCTCGCACTAGGGATCTCCAGATTGGATCAAGACGGAAATTCTTCAACCCCGTTTTTGAACGCCTGCTTACCCACAAGGGTATGTAGATGCACCTCCTTCCCCGGTGGTTTCCTCCATAGATAGATCTTGGTGAACACGAGGAAAATTTTGAATTTCCGCCACGCTCCCCAAAACCGGAGCTTGCACACTTTGTCCACCTTTTGGATCAACAAAACCTTTCCCGCATCTTATACAACTTCTTCTTCTAGAAATCCATTCAAGAATGCAGCTTTGAATCCATTTGCTAAACCATAATCATGAAATGGCAAATAGCTAACACCCATTCGGACGGATTCTAAGCCAAGGGTGAGAAAGTTTCATCGAGTCAATCCCTTGAACTTGTCGAAACCTTTTGGCAACAAGTCAAGCTTTATAGAAAGTTACATTAAATCAGCGCCGCCTTCTTCTTAAAGATCCATTTATTTCAATGGCTTGCCGATTACCCGGCAAGTCAACCAAAAGTCCAACTTTGTTTTCATACATGGATCCCATCTCGATTTATGGTTTAGCCATTTTTGGGAATCCGGCTCATCATCGCCCTCATAGTTCGTGGAGGGTTCATCATGGTCAATAACATACTTCCGTAATAGGATTGCCGCATCCACTATGGTGTGGATTCTTACTCCCGTAGACCTAGAGGTTCAAGAGGAAACTTGATCCAAGTTTCATGATCATTATCATTAGCTTCCCTCACTAATTGGGAGTTGTCCAGAACCTTCCTTGATGAACTACTTTCCAAAAGGGATAATTGGTTATCTCATCAAGTTCTATTTCCCCCCTCACTTCTTTTCGAGAAAACCCTTTCTAGAAAGGATCCATTCTTAGAAACGAATGTTTGCCTTCGGACTCGGATAGAAGGGTAAAACAATCTCTTTTGGGTATCCCATGAAACACTTCATTTAGGTTCGAGCTATCTGGGTTGAAGCTTCACATAAGCATCACAGCCCCAAACTTTAAGAAACGAAACTTTGGTTTCTTGCCAAACCACAGTTCATAAGGCGCCGCTTCAATGGATTTTTGATGGTGCCCTATTTAACGTGAATGCGGCCGTTTCTAAAGCATAACCCCAAACGATAGGGTAAATCAGTGAGACATCATAGATCGCACCATATCAAGTAAAGTACGACATGATGTTCGGAACACCATTTGCTGGGTGTTCCGTGGCGGAGGCGAAACCATTCCACATTGTTTCAATGTAGGCCAAACTCCGTAACTCAAATTTCCCTCCACGACAGATCGAGAAACTTTATTTTCTTGTTACAATGATTTTCCACTTCACCAAATTTTTGAACTTTTCAAATGTTTTCGATTTGTGTTTCCATCAAGTAGATATACCCATATCCGCCAAATCATCTGTGGAAGGTGAGAAAATAACGATAACTCCGCCGAGCCTCAACATTCATTCCACAAAACATCAAAGATGGGATTTCCAACAAACCGTTGTCCCCATAGTTTCGAGAACGCCTTTTAGCCATCTTCTTTAATAAGGCACGGTTCGAAAGTACCAATGATTCATAACCGTGATTCCAAAAGTCCATCAAGATGGAGTTTCTTCATGCGCTTTTAACCGATATGACCTAAACGGAAAAGGAAAAATAAGTTCCTTCATTATCAACTCAAGATCTTTTTTTCAACACTATGAATATGTGTATCAATACTATCGAGATTTAATAAAAATAGACCACTCTTCAAGGGTGCATGACCCAGGGAGTCCCGGACTAGGGGTGTCCCAAGCCGACTATCAATTATCCCCGACTCCAAGACTACAAGATACAAGAATTGAAGACCTGGCCCCGTGTCCGGATGGGACTTTCCTTGGCGGGAAGGCAAGCTTTGGCAATACGGATATGTAGATCTCCTACCATTGTAACCGATTTTGGTAATCCCTAGCCCTTCCTGTCTTTATAAACCGGAGGGCTTTAGTCCAGGACAACATACATTACAACAATCATACCATAGGCTAGCTTCTAGGGTTTAGCCTCCTTGATCTCGTGGGTAGATCCACTCTTGTAATACCCATATCATCAATATTAATCAAGTAGGACGAGGGTTTTACCTCCATCGGAGGGCCCAATCCGGGTAAAACATTTGTCCTCGCCTCGTTACCATCCGCTTAGACGCACGCCGGGACCCCACCCGATCCCCGGTTTTGACACCGACATTGGTGCTTCATTGAGAGTTCCTTCCCGTCGCCACCAATAGGCTTGATGGCATCTTCACCAACAACACCGCCCGGGTGAGACTTTTCTCCGGACAGATTTCAGATTCGGGCGGCTTTCGACGGGCCAATTCACTTTGGCCATCCGAGCAGATCAAAGTTACCCTGGCCGCCAGTTAAATTTGGTTGAACTTCAGGCCGATGTCCGGAGAGATTTTCGACGGACTCGAGCCACGGCCGCCAAGACGGAATGGGCATGATCTAGCTCGGGCCACCAAAGGCCTTTGTGGCCGACACGATCCGCCGCCATTAGCCCGAGCCGATCGCCGACGGGGGGGCGGAAGACGCCCCTGGGGGCTTCAACATCCACGGCGATGAAGCCAACACCGATCTTGTCCTGCGAACTCGGGATTCCGAGGCGCCGACTCGCCGACCAACCTCCCGCCGCCTTCTATCAATCGACGGATTGGGCCCGGGATGGAATTCACCGCCCTGACATCTTTTCAATACCGCCGATATCCTGAATTCAAAGCATCTCTCGTTATCAGAGTCCTGGCCGGACTATGGCCGATGGTTGGGGTACGGACAACGGAGAAATTTTTGAGCCCACCCACCACCCACTTTTGTAGCCACCGCCATTTACCTAACCGACATGTTAGATTACGACCAAGACATCGGCGTAATAGACGAATTTATGCGGAGACCTTAACAAGAAAAGAGCCTATAAGGCACGGAGGACTACCTTGTCACATGACATATATATGGTGGAAAACCCAAAGGAGAGCGATAACGAGGACCAACGGGCCGGGCGAAGAAGATCCCCCATTAAATCCACCAAAATGGGGCGCAGACGCCGCCCTAAGTCCCGCCGAAGACAACAACGCCCCAAGGAGCCCGCAATATGGCGGGGCTCACAAGTGGACATTTAACACAAATAAACAACCTTCCAAACATTTGGAAGTTAGATAATCAGTCCGGCCCTGAAAACAAAACCCGGACGACCTCCGGCACGCCACGGGAGAGCAAGAACCTTTAAAAGACTCACAAGACGCAAGAAGCCTCAAGGGAAGGAAAACGAGGCTCAAAACAGCAAGACACACCCGAATGAGATGGAGCAAAGTGCTCAAAACCGCAGAAAGTGTGAATGGCCACCAATCAAAGAGCTACCCAAGCGTTAAGCCGCTACCGAATTCGACAGGAGGCCAAAGCCTCCACCATTCAAAATAAAGGCTGCCTTTGGATAGACCCGATGTGGCCAAATTTACAAACGCCACACATAAATCAAACCAACGAATTTGAAGGATAGAGGCCCAGCCAGGTCCATTTCCACGGCCAAAGGAGAAGGCCCCAAGAAGCAAGGCAACACGCTAATGTCCGGCGATAGCGAACCACAAATAAGGGGCGCCCACACACCCACTATGTTTCACCGATGAGGTGCCGGACCATGAATTCCTAGTAGGATTTAAACCCATAAACATAGAGGCCTTACGATGGAACAATGACCGTCCGAATAGAAGATTATATATTATATAATTAGGCCGAGGAGACGATTCCACGCCAAAAATACCTACCCTCAAGCCTAAAGGGCCACCCGCTTGGCTTTAAAAGCCTCCCAAAAACACTGCTAAGTTGGGAAGAGCTCAAGGACGCTTAGAGAAAATTTTCAAGGATTTATGTCCCCTCCAATGGAGATCTAAGTCATATAACTCAACAGCCCGGAGAGTCGCGGAAATTCGAACAGGTTTCTTACCAAAAGAACCAAATAGTCGATCGTCCGGACCCAAGCCTTTAGCAAGCCACAATGTCCGAGACGAATGGTTTCCGGGCACCTCGGAAGAGAAACCGAGGACAATGTCCGACCGACAAGCCTCATGACCCGCTTCGGGAGAGGATAGCGGCAAAGCAAAGGACCAAACCCAAGTACATCCGAGATAAGAGATGGAAACCAAATCACCAAGAAAAAGAGCAGCCCGAATAAAGAGAAAAGCCCAAAGAAGCAAAGGCCCAACGCCAATTCAAAAGTCCAACCAAAACAAAACACAGCCTCTAAAGGATGACAAATGGATTTAATTGTCCAACTTAAACAAGATTTTGGGTCGGATATGTCAAATTCCATAGACTTCAAAAGGCCGCAAATCACACCCACCGGGATTGTTGGTTTTAAAACCGCCGAAAACGCCAACACAAGGCTCCGGGAAAAGGCGAAGAAGATAAACCCCCAAACCAGAAAGAACCGAAAACAAAAGACTTTCCCAAAAGGGGTCAAAGCAAAAACTCACCATGTGATAATAAGAAAAATGCGGCATTTCTAAAAGAGCCGGTCCAACCCAAAGGAACCAGAGATTGGATATCAAAACCAATCACTTTCACCACCGACTATTCCGTTGCTCAAACGCGGGAGGACTTCGATATTGAATCCCATAATAGACGGATTACATTTACTAACGCCCCAATGGACGGAGGCAAGGAACTTAAACCTGCCAATTCAAAAACAATCCCAAGGATGGGGATAAACCTCCCAAAAATCCCACACAAAGGCTTCCTTCAAAGGAGTGACCCAGCCCTTACGCCAAGTGCAGTGCTCCTATTATTAGAAGTCGGTTCGGATCACCAACAATTTTCGACGAAAATTAATTTTTCATATCGCCCCATTTGAAAGTGAATTCAAGCACTTTTGGGACGAAAGGCTTTTTGAACGCCATACCGGCAGCCGCCTCTACACTCAAGATGCCCGGTCCCGGGGCGCCATTTTAGTGGCGAGGGTCATTTAAAGACCCCGGACCGGATAGATGAACCGCTTCGTAGGGTTAGGCTCCTAGCCGCATACCCTTCAGTGGGTTAACAAAACAAAACCCGGGTTCATACAAACCGCTTTTAATTATTTATATTTTTATTTTACAATATTTTCGATTTGTTTTAAAACTAAACGCCTTCCTTTTCTACAGATGAACAACGGCATACCCGCCCGGATAACGGCGAACGGAGACAAAAGCCAGACCGGCAGAGGGACCCGCAGAGGATTCTTTTCAGATTAAGACCCCGCGAAACCTTTTACTATCTCTTGTTGTTATTCTCCTTGGTTTCTTCCTATAGCCAAAGCGAGCCCGGCTTTGGCATCGGCCTTCCAAGACCATGCCCGCATTCCGACACTAGGGCTTAGGGCATCGTTCGCCCATTATTATAAAGACCAACACCTTAGGGAGTGTTCAATTCAAAGTTAGGCATTATATGCATCAGCCCAATCATGTCTTTGGTCAAATGTTGGGTTTGCCCGCCTCGGTTTTTGCTGCCTTACGTTCCGATCATCCGCTAACGCGGCACCGGGAGAACTACCCGAAGGCCCCCAGTGGGCCGGGCGAAAGCACCTCGAGAGAAAGTTTAAAAACGAAGTCATGATACAAAAGAGACGGTCAACCACTGACGACTATCGAATGTTTAGAATTTCGCTGGACGAAGGACCGCTTTCCGGTCAGACACACGCCCGACGGGAGAAGGGCGATGCCACCAGGCAATCGTAGCCCCACCCCAGCTCCACCGGCTAAGGAAAGTAATAAAGCATTATAGTCCGGATTGCCTCGCTCACTACGCTACCACCTCCTTATAACAGACCGAGACGCCGGATTACGGTGAAAACCGCTTATTTTTTATAACACCCCGACCTTTGTGCGTGGAGGCAAGTCAAGACTGCCATCTTTCGTTATACACAAGTATACGAACGCGACAGAGAAGTTTTACTACTTGACGCACAAGTATAAAAAGCAGTTATAACATAATCATCGATAAAGCTAACGCGTCATTTGAACGTGACATTTTCCGAGCACCGCGATTTATTACACGAAGCGCCACGCATAACTTCCTAAATAATGCTCGCAGGGTCGATTTTCATCCAACCTGGCGGCAATAGCGTGGCCCCATCTTCGACAATGCACCTTCACACGCAAGAGCCATCCCCACCGATGCAGGCCGACCGCTTATCTCTTTATATGCGCACCGCCCGAATTGCTGCAAGAAGTCAAGTAGCTCGCGCTTGGACCTCTCGCCGCATATGGGCCATGATGTCACCATGGCAAGTCCGACAATCTATTTAGCTCGCCCATTCGCCAACCGTCTGCCAACCAAGTGAGCGATCCGGACTCGGAATTGAGACCAATATAGCTCTTCCGCCTTTGTGATCCTCCGCTCCGAAATGCTTAACGCAAATCAGCCACACTTGCAGCTAAGTCCATATACGGATCCTCCGATCACCGCCAAATTGAGCATACTTTCCATCCATAAACCAGCGGCAGGAAAAGGCTTGCCGACACGATATCTCCCCGCGCAGCTTCCTCCTTCATAGCTCAGGACAGAGGCATCCTTGGCCGGGCGGTGGCCTTCAGTCTTCCCGCCCGATAAGCGCCCTTTTCAAGAGCCTCATTGCGGCAGATCTTTTACTGTGGGCCAATTGCCACCTCCGCTGTAGGCAAGGGCAGCCTTTTTCGGCTAACCTCCTCGCCCGAGGCAGGTCTACCTTCGGCTTGCTCTTAGCTAGAGCAAGTTCGCCCAAGGCTCTCCACAAAGAGCAAAGACCGTCTGAAAACAGCATATAATTTATCGAGGAGGGCTTCAATTCTTCATAAAGCCAACGCGAGAACTCATTTACCTTATGACTGCAAGTCGCCGTTGACGGCGATGTCCGATTCGAAGTCGAGTTGCCGATTTAACTCGCAAACCCACTAGTCCGCTAGCCTCGACTATCCGCCACCCGCATAGGAACGGCGGCATCCATTACGATGGATCCTGACGCTGCTTCGAAACCCACCGAGTCCTGTGGGCTACTATTATGTATGCATTTTATGCAAACTGTTAAAAGACAAAAGGGTGCGCATTCTCGGATACCTCAAATCCCCAGAAACTCATGGCGGACAGTAATCCGCCTCGGCGACGAATCCTTCCAATCACCATAGATCAACGACGGTGATCTTCAAAGGACGCCTCTCAAGCAGATCCTTCCGCCTCCCCGATACTAGTGGGTGCCAAACCTCGCCCTCCGACTGGGATACCCTCCGGAAGACACTTCTGCTTGCTCGCCTCATCAGGGCGCGCAGACGGAGGCGACGCTTCCATCATCTCCTAAGAAGGTCCCAAGAAGAACTCATTTGAGAAGGTCAGATCCGAATGCAATATAAATATTTCGTACCCACGTAAACACAATGAAGGTATTTCACTAATTAATCCTTTCATACTCACCTTGAGGGCCGATCCTTCGTGATGATTGTGCCCGATTCTTTCCGCGCGACCGAAGATCTCTTCCCACGCTTA